>JAESVK010059756.1:255-11718 GCA_017140935.1 Hamamelis virginiana | reverse complement strand
AGGTAAATGAGTGCGCAAGAAGGAATCATCACTTTCATCTTTGATGAGAGAAAATGTCAAGGTTCGTTCACAAAGATAATTCTCAGAGTGAAATTCATGGCCATGGTGATAGGTGAACTGAGTTTCATGAGTTCATCTTATTGAGAATTATATTTTTGTAGAACATATAACAAGTTGTTAAGATATGGTTTGACTTAATAACCATGCCTGAATATCTTAACAGTGACATTAGGGGATGAAGGATTAAGTAACATGAAGGGTATATATTAGTTCTGCTTTTCACCGATACCTAGGGTACGTCATGATATGTTGCTAGATGTCACTCATGACCGGTGTAGGCCTATTGATAAAGTGTTATCAATGAGGGCATAATTGGAATTGTTTCAATTGAACCTAAAAATAGAAACTTTCTATTTTGGGAGACATAGAGATGTCCCTGTCCACTGCTAGGTTGGATGAACCCAAAGGGTCACACACAAAAGAACACAAGTGAGTTCTTTAAGTTAGGAGAAGGGGTAAGTTTCTAATTTTATGTAACTTACTTGGGCTCTTTAATTAAAGGTTAATTAAGGAGGACTAAGTTGCAAAAATTAGAAACCCTAGTATTTGCCTATAAATACAAAGGGATGAGTGCAAGCTAGCACTAAGTCCACTCATACCCTAATAGAAGAGAGAAGGCTCATCATTCACCCTAGTGGCTGTGAGCACTATGCTCTCCCTAGAGTGGCCGAATTCTTCACTCTCCCTCTCCACCTTGTTTTGTTCAATAGTTGATCAAGTGCAAGGAGCTTTTGGAATCTTGGGTTCGTGTGGATACCTTGGAGGCTTCATATACTTTGAAGCTTGGATTCGATCGAGGTTTCAACAAAAGCAATCATCAAATAAGTATATTTAAAGTTGTTTAAATATTATCTTGTATTATTCATTATCCTATGCTTGTTTCGATTTCCTGCTTGAATATGTTGGATGGATTCTTTGTTTTATAAAATTTTTATTGTTTGTCTTCCGCTTCGAATCCTTCCTGCGCATATTCTTTCACTGGTATCAGAGCCAAATCAAGCATGATCATGAATAGATAATGGCTTGTGATGGCTATAATTAATTAAAATCAATTTAATATGGGTTTTTAAACCCTCTAGAGAATTCGGCCATGGTGTTTTTGTTTAAACTTGTTTGTTTTTGTTAAATGGCAACTAGGGTTACTTGGAGACCCTAGCATAGGCTCACGGTCATGGGGATTTCTTTCCTATGGATTTCGTCCATGTGGGATAGGATCCCTCTTGGTTGATTTGATTAGGGTTTGATGAAATCCTAGATGAGTTTCGGCCTCCCTCTCCTCCCACTGTGATTGACTGCCACTAGGGTTTATCAAACCCTAGTTGGTTGTTGATGTTGGTTGTTTATGATTAGGGTTTTGTAAACCCTATAATGAATGGCCATGATTGATTCTTGAGGTTTGGGAAACCCTAGAACAAGTTGATGACTTTCTTGTTTTTGGAAACTTTTAGTTTTAGAAACTTTTAGTTTTTGGAAGCTTCATGGTTTTAGAAACTCCTTGTTTTTGGAAACTTTTGTTTTTAGAAACTTGTTGGTTTTGGAAACCGTAATGTTTTGGAAACTTATTGTTTTTAGAAACTTCATGGTTTTAGAAACTAGAATGCATCAAAGTTGGGATTTTAGAAACCCTAACTAAATTTGGCAACATGGGATTTGGTAACTCATTGGGGATTCACGGCCATGGAGTTTTCACACCCCATTGGATTCGGCTACTAGGGTTTAGAACCCTAGTTCATGTTAATTGCCTTCTTGATTAATTTTAAAAGAGTTTGAAATTGAATCTTGATGCTTTTATTACATAATTTTAAAATTGTTAAAATTGCTTATTAATGGAATTTTGTTAATTTGTTAACAATAGATTTTAGGGATTTTTTAACCCTAATTTAATACTTGATGGTGGCTGATTTTTAGGTTTAAGAAACGCTAAAATCATATATGGAAAGTTTCTTGATTTGTTTTAGAAACCTTAATTCAAATCTTGCAACATACTAGTTTCCTATTTTGAAATTGTTCAATTTTAGGAAAGTCTCTTATTTTGATTTGATTCTTACCTATTTTGAATAATATGGATTTAGGAAATTAGGCAACCCTAATTAGGGTTTATGGAAACCCTAACATGATAGGATTAAGTAAGGTTTGAGAAACCCTAACCCTAACCCTAACCCTAGCTCACTCTCTCTCTCTCTCACTATGTGGACGGCCCCAAGGGTTTTGGAAACCCTAATGGGCCTTGTTCTTTGTTTGGTTTCATACCTAATATTCTTCAACATGTTTATAAATCGTTTATATTATTTTAAAATTATTCTTGATGTTTTTGAAAATCAAAATTGAAGAACAAGTAGGTTATATGAAACTTGTTTTATAAAAACTCCTTTTTCGTGTTCTTGAGAGTTTGAGTAATACATGTGATGTATTAACATTTTAATTTGTTTAAAATGATTTAGGGCTGTTGCTTAATGATATATTAACATGTTGAAATCGTTTTGACATGATTTTATATTATTTGGATTAATTTTAAAATCGTTTTAAAATTAAACAAGGTTGCTGTAATTTATGGGCAGCAACTATGTATGTTTTGTAAAATCTATGAAAACTGGTTTTATGGATTTGCAAAGCATTCCACCTATCAACTTCATTAATATAAGGTCTTAACTAAGTCTAGGAATAGTTCCCATGATTTGTTATGACCTAGATTAGCCGTATTAAGATTTTTGTGATTAGGAGTCAAATTTGGAAATTCTGACTTTCTATCGTAAAATGCCTTAAATTGATACCAAACATTGGAATCAAGAGATGAAACCCCTTCCATTGGAAAGAGGACTGAAAAACCTAGTGAATTGAAGTATTCCCATGACTTAAATTCGTTCTAGGTTAGGCTCCATAAAGCCATTTGTGAAGAAATTCCAGAATCTGTCATGGATTGGAGTTCATGTCACAAATTGCTTTAAAGTGATACCAAACGTTGGAATCACGAAACGAGACCTATGCCATTTGAAAGAAGACTGAAAATTCTTGTGAAATAGAGTATTTTCACATTTTAAAAGTTAGTTTTAATATAGGAAAGATTAGTCCCAAAACAGTAGCTGAATTCTGAAATTTTTGTTGCAAAACAGAAATTGTTTCTTTCTTAGAAATTTTATTTTGAGTTATTATTTATTCCACCATTGTAGATTAATAATGATTAATCTACAAGGCATATTAATGTGTTAAATGCATGGTAGGAATTGTGAGAATAATTTCTCAAATTAAATTCTATATAATTAAAACCCTAGTTGTGACAATTAGGGGTTTTACTTGTTTTAGGAAAGAAACTAGTATAGTCATATGAGATATGATGGAATCCTTTTAATAAGATTAAATGGACTTTATTATTATTATAAGATAATGATAATATCTTTGTTATTGTTATAAGATAATAATAACATGACTTTAATTAATTATATGCCATTGCCATCGTTGCCTTTTACTGTATGTTGCTTTCTTTTTATGCAATGCGATTGTATAATTGTGAATGGATGATTATGGACGTAAAGACCAATTAAATGAGATGTGATTGGCCGTATTAGATGTGAATGGTTTATTTTTGGGTTGTATTTAAAAGTTGTTTAAATAAGGTAATGTAATTATTTTGGGCTTGAATGCCTCTTTCCCTCTCTATCCTATGTATCCCCTTATTCCCTTAATCCCCTTCTTCTTTTATAAATTGTAATTTTCAATTCAAGAAGGCGAGTGATGGACCCAAGATGCATGGTGGAGTCTTGTTCGAGAGGAAAAGCAAGGACTTGAGAAGGACTTGGCAAAGATATCAAGATTTTGAAGGAGATTTGTTTGTCGCTATGTAATAGTTACATAGAATTTTATTACGATCACCAACCCACACTTTAGACCTAAGGTTCATCTTTTTGGCTCAAAGCTTGAACCCACCTTGAAAGTCCATAATCATACCAAAGGCCCATTTATATATGTGATGTATGCTTGTTAGGGCCTAGACCTAATTTATTATATGTTCAAGATGAATCCACTATAAACTCTAGGAGGGCAGTGGGAGGATAATTGAGAACTAATAATAAAGATTGGTCTAAACTAAATATGTATGTGATATGTATTTGCTTATATGCATGTGATGTATGATGTTAAAATGTGATCTTTTACAAAACCCCTTTATTACAAAATTAAGTTGTAAGGAAGAGGCCTTGGGCTTTATCCTAGCCTCCCACCATTACATGGTAGGTGGATTCTTGTGGTGGATATGTTTCGCTGCAGATATGTGGGAACATGTTCATCCTGAGGGTTCATATTACCTTGTTTTAATATTGGATATCATAAGGTGCGAAAATGGTGCATCCCAAGAAACTATCATGTGAGGGGTGTAACATTCAATTGACCATACTTATGTGAATGGTGGGTGTGACTTAACTAAAATGTACTATCCAAGAAACTATTATGTCAGGATACTACAGTTTAGAGGCTAAAGGATGATTGGAACTTGCTTTGAGAAGCATTAGGATAAAGAGTTATCCACTCATTAAGGGTTAATATCCAAGAAACTATTATGTGAGGACTATTAATTCTTGATGGGACCCCAATCCCCATTATGAAAATTCAATGTTGAAATTCCCGAATCTCATTAAAGGGTGTATGAGATTTCAATGAAATAGTGGGAGGTACCGTAAAACTTAAAGACCAAAAAGTATTTATGGTTTAATAATATGAAATTATAATTATTATTTTCTGTTGTAGATAGCTCATCTAAACCTGCTCTCTAGAATAATTAAATGACAATCGTTTAACTGGTCCTTAAACTTCCAAGAATTGTTTGCAAAACCTACTCTTAGCCGCTGATAAAATAGACTACGTGGTCAATGCCCCATGTCCCAATGTTTTTTCATAAGAGGGCATATAAGGAGAAGAAAGACACTTATAGTCAGTGGCTTGATAATGATGTAAGGTACATCTGAGGGAACTTTATGGTTCACAGAATAGAATTGTAAAGTACAGTCCTATTAGTGAACTCCTCTCCTATAAGATGATGAATAGGACATCTGTTAATGAGCTCTGTCTCAAGATAATCCAGAACATTCATTCATTGTATGATCTAAGTGTTAGAATCACTGCTGAAAAGGGCATTGTCATCTTGCTTTATTCCCTTCCTGTAATTCACAAGTAATTCATCATAATCTTTCCCTTATTGATTTGATGAATATACTAGTGATAGTTAGGAGACCTTGAAAAAGGAACCCGAAGGGAATGTTTTGGCTATCAATGGAGCTTCCACTTCTAAGACCGAACCTAAGGGCAAGGAAAAGAAGAAGAAGTCTCATGATAAGCCAAAATGAGGTATTAAGAAAGAGAAGTCTAAAGAAAAGAGTTTACAATGCGGTAAGTCAGGTCATTGGAAGAGAAACTGTAAGGAGTACCTAGTTTGAAGAATAGTTCTTCTAATGGTACATCCTATGCTTTATTCATTTACTAATTAAGAATTAGTATTATTCCGTTTATGGTATCCGATACCTAATTGTCTTTTCTTGTACAATGCGATTGTATATAAAAGACAAATGGAAGCAGAAGATTAAGTAGATGTCAAGCTTTCTTTGTTTGGAAATGAATCAACAGTTGATGCATTTGACATAGAAGTTTGATACTTGATTAGTTTATTTAGAGTTTATAGAAACTTTAATAAATTGCCAGTTGTTTAAAGACTCTTAATTGAGGTTTCATTTGGTTTTAAATACTCTATTTATTTAAAATAGATAATCTATGATATTGGATATTTTAGATTATTTCTGGCAATTGATTTGAAGTTCTATACTCTTTATGAATACTTTGAATAAATGCATTAAAAAGGTATATAAGGATTCAACTTCAAGGAACACATTAATAAATGAATTTTGATTCATTAATTAATATGAACCGATCATCTTATTTTATAAGGAGATTAAAAGGATAATATATAAGATGTATAAACCTTGAATTTTAGTTTGTATACTTCATATCTATTTAAATATTTGAAAGTGTTCAAATGATTCAGAACTATGAATATTTGAAGTGTTCGAATGATTCATATGAAGTAAAACTAAAAGAAAAATATTGAGAATATTTGGTTGAATCTTATATCACAAATTGACCTTAAATATGTTAAACGATAAAGTTTGAAAATTATTTGGAATATAAGATATTTCAAATAAACTTCAAAAGTTTATTTTCTCAAATAAGTTGTTATTGGAAAACAATGTTTCCACAATAGTTGAGAACTATACCTTTATGAAACATCAAAAAGGAATTTTATGTTATTAAAGGTTTAATACATGAAATACCTTGTTTCAAAAGGGAAAGTGGGAGCATGCGAGTCATCGACATTATTCTTGATTTTCTTTATAAAGTACGTACTTTAAATACTAGCGTAGTATTATGAATTCTATAATCGTTATAGGAATTCAAATCTCTTAAAAATTTGATTTTGTGAGGGATTTCATATTAGTATAATTTCAAAAATAAGGGACTCATATAGCTTATGTACTTAAGTCAATATCATTTATGCTGCAAAATGGTTGTTAGCAGATATTGATTATTGATTCAGAATAGAGATTCTGAATAGATACAAGTATATTCTTAAAAGAGTTTAAAAATGAAATACTTACATGTATAGAGAAATTTTATAAAGGGTTGTTATTTACAAATTGCCTAAAAGGATGTCTAGAGTATGGCGTTTTCTTTCGAGAACATAGGTCTCGTTTACTAAGACATCAGAGTTGGCACTGGATATTAGTTTAATTACTATTATCGAAAATAATAAAGTTGCAAAGTCTGTTTGCATAGAATCTACATTGCCATAACACCTTAGATGAGTGTTAGAAGCCTTGTCTTACGAAGACTAGTATAAGATACTTTGTTGATCGGCTTTAGTGCAAGTGGGAGATTGTTAGAGGTATGCCCTAAAACCAATCCTAAAGGACATATCAATTTCATATTATATTAATTTGAAGGTACAACTTGTCGTATGTATTTAAATATATATATATATATTAAGGTCCATGAATAAATGATAAGAGAAATATGTATCTTAAAGTTGTTAAGATATGAAGACTCATATTTCTCATACACATTTATTCTAAAAGAAGTTCCTGCTCATAGGTTTATTAAAGTGGATATTTAATAAACCATTAAGAGTAGCACAGATTTAAACAAACTCCAACGGGAGGATAGGTAGTCTTTCCTACCGGTGTAGTGACACTATAGTTAATCTATGGGTGCATATTAGAGAATATGTACACTGAACATGATCTGTAAGAATATTCTTATGGAGATTAGTCAAAAGAATATTCTTATGTTACGTCCATTAATTTGGTAATCCTTAGACCTGAGGCACCATAGTTATCTTATGCATAGGTCACTTGAGTTTGATAGTATCTCGTACATCCTTAACCATAAGGGTGTAATCGGTACTCATTGGCTCTAGTAGGGTTATGTATGAAGGTAAATGAGTGCGCAAGAAGGTATCATCACTTTCATCTTTGATGAGAGAGAATGTTAAGGTTCGTTCACAAAGATAATTCTCAGAGTGAAATCCATGGCCATGGTAATAGGTGAACTGAGTTTCATGAGTTCATCTTTTTGAGAATTATATTTTTGTAGAACATATAACAAGTTGTTAAGATATGGTTTGACTTAATAACCATGCCTGAATATCTTAACAGTGACATTAGGGGATGAAGGATTAAGTAACATGAAGGGTTCATATTAGTTCTGCTTTTCACCCATACCTAGGGTACGTCACGATATGTTGCTAGATGTCACTCATGACTAGTGTAAGCCTATTGATAAAGTGTTATCAATGAGGGCATAATTGGAATTGTTTCAATTGAACCTAAAAATAGAAACTTTTTATTTTGGGAGACATAGAGATGTCCCTGTCCACTGCTAGGTTGGATGAACCCAAAGGGTCACACACAAAAGGACACAAGTGAGTTCTTTAAGTTAGGAGAAGGGGTAAGTTTCTAATTTAATGTAACTTACTTGTGCTCTTGAATTAAAGGTTAATTAAGGAGGACTAAGTTGCAAAAATTAGTCTTGGGTGGTTTGTTGGCCTTCTAGGCTGTTGAGCTTTGGTTTGTTGCCAGGATGGCTTTTGCGCTGTATTTCCTTTTTGGTTAATATAATTCTTGCTTATCCAAAAAAAAAAAGTTGCAAAAATTAGAAACCCTAATATTCGCCTATAAATACAAGGGGATGAGTGCATGCTAGCACTAAGTCCACTCAAACCCTAATAGAAGAGAGAAGACTCATCATTCACCCTAGTGGCCGTGAGCACTATGCTCTCCCTAGAGTGGCCGAATTCTTCACTCTCCCTCTCCACCTTGTTTTGTTCAAAAGTTGATCAAGCGCAAGGAGCTTATGGAATCTTGGGTTCGTATGGATACCTTGGAGGCTTCATATACTTTGAAGCTTGGATTCGATCGAGGTTTCAACAAAGGCAATCATTAAGTAAGTATATTTAAAGTTGTTTAAATATTATCTTGTATTATTCATGATCCTATGCTTGTTTCGATTTCCTGCTAGAATATGTTGGATGGATTTTTTGTTTTATAAAATTTTTATTGTTTGTCTTCCGCTGCAAATCCTCCCTGCGCATATTCTTTCATGACCATCCTCCCATGGACGGTTGACCGTTCCTAATGGGATGGTCACCGACCCTAGTTTCTAATTTTCGACTATTTTGACAATTTTTGACTTTTTGAGTGTCCTACTTCGCCTCTAACTCAATTTCTTTTGCCAAAAAGCTATAAAAACACACCCCTATGCTCACTTTCATCACACTAAACACAATAGAAGCTCTCAAGTTGATCATCAACCTATTCGTAGCGAGAATGTGAATGGAAGATAAAAAGGTATTTGCGCAATTTGGCTTGACTTCATGGTTCTTTCTCTGTCATGTGAAACTTAAAGACAAGCTTCTCAACTCTGTGATTCATTTCTGGGACTCTGATCTTCATATATTTCGCTTCAACTGTGAAGAGTTAAGTCCTTTATTTGAAGAGTTTTGTGCCTTAACGAATATCTCTGCTAATGGTCCTTTCATCTGTCCTACCATTCATCGAGGTTACTTCCAAACCTTTTCTTCTCTCTTTGAACTTTTGCCTAGAGAAGCTTCTTCATATATCCATGGAAACTCTATTGATCTTCTCAAACTAGCTTCATTTTTCTTGAGGGAAGGGGGAAAATCACTAGCTCTTCATAGGCCTACCAAGTACGCACTTGCCTTATGCATAGTAGGTTGTTTCCTTCGAACGGAACCACTTTTATACCCATTGAAACATGTGAGCTCATATTGCCATTGTCGAAGTCTCATAACATCATTCCCTTGGTGCTAGCTGAGACTCTGAACGAGCTTGACCACTTCCATTCCTACTCTGTTTCTTGTATTATGGGTAGCCCCATTCTTCTTCAGATATGGTTGGTTGAGAGACTCAAGCTGATCACTCCTCTTGATGGGCCCAAACACTTGTCCCATAACTATTGTTCGCAAAAGCTTTTATCCTTTGAGCGTCGCTCGATTCAGGACACGATCGTCTTCTCCTCTTCTCTATCTTGGAGAGATATTCAGTGGTATGTGGCTATATGGAACTGTAGCGACGAGTATGTGCTACACACTTCGGGATGCTGTCAGGTGAAGCTAATGGGCTTAAAGCATACATCATTCTACTGGGCTTCTCGCGTGCTTCGCCGAATGGGCCGTGCTCAAACAAACCTCCCTATCAAAGGGCATGTTCATGGGATAGAGGTGGCTACTCCTTCTTTAGTATCTTGAGCTATGAAGAAATGGGCTTCAGGTTTATGTTTGATTCAGGTAGGGGATCACAATGGGTCTTTTAGGCTTGGTGAAGGGTATTGGGGTTGGCTTAAACAAGACTTGGGTTTAAAAATACTGGCTACAAGGGATAAGGTTTGAAGTCTCGTTTATGATTCTCGAGTTACCGCTCAGTCAGCAGGTTCATCACTTCCACAAGATGCTTCACGAGATAGGACAACTAAGAAAAATAGGGGAAATGAGAATGAAGCCCAAGCCCGCAAAGCGAGAAGGACTTAGAATAGACAAGGAATTTTTTTATGTTCTTTTTTTTTTTTCTAAGCAATGTAAGATTTGAAAAAAGTAGGAATTATGGGCATACATGACATGTAATAAATCTTTCAAAAGGTTTCTACCCTTGATGGATGAATAAATATCAATTTTATTATAATTAAATCAACTATTGGTTGTTTTTACAAGAAATAGACCGCACCCAAGGTAACTTTATGGGCTGCCTACGTATCCCCATCCTTGATGCATTCTCTTGCCATTTTTCTCTACCTTATTATAATATTTGGGGAATCAGGTCTTCGTAGTTCATGATTCAAGTTGAAGAAGTCCACCTTTTTTTTTTTTTTTTGAATGCCCTAACTTTTGCATAGGCAGCTCTTTCGGGTTTTCTACCTAGCGGGCTTTTTTATTATTTTTTTTATATGTGGTACTTCTTCAATTGATCCAAGTTGGTAGGTTAAGAGAACTCATTCCCATCGATATCTGAAATTTTCACAGCTCCGCTTGACAGTATTTCTCTGATGATGTAAGGGCCTACCCATGTGGGCTTGAACTTTCCTCGTAGGTCGTGGATCGGTGCTCGGATCTCTTTCTTGCCAAACGCTTTGGTTATTCTTCTTTGATACCTCTGAATGTGGTAAAGTGCCCTTAATCACCTTTCATCCATCAAAGCTAACTCTTCGTACCGGCTTTTGACCCATTTTACCTCCGCCAATTGGCTCTCCATGGTAATCCTTAATGACGGGACCTCTAACTCTATGGGCAATACCACCTCCATTCCATACACGAGTGAAAAGGAAGTAGCCCCTGTTGATGATCTAATAGAAGTGCGATATCCCCACAGCGCCAATGGTAATTTCTCATGCCAGTCATTGTAAGTCTCGGTAGTCTTTTTCAAGATCGACTTGAGATTCTTATTTGCTGCTTCAACAGCCCCATTTGTCGGTGGCCTATAGGGAGACGAACGATGGAGCTTGATGTTATATTTTCGCAAGAGCGATTCGGTTTCTTTTCGGAAATGCTGTCCATTATCAGAGATGAACTCGTGGGGCACCCCATATCGGTAGATGATATTATTTTGTATGAACTTCGCTACTTGCTTGGCATTTAATGTCTTGTAAGATGCAGCCTCTACCCACTTGGTGAAATAATCTATGGCGACCTGGATGTACTCGTGTCCGTTTGATGCTGCAGGGGTTACCTTGCCAAAAATGTCGATGCTCCATGTTGCAAATGGCTATGGCAAAGACATGGTAGTGAGTGGCATTGAGGGTTGATGTTTTCCACTTGCAAACACTTGACATTTATGACACTTCTTGACATGTAGATGG
>JAESVK010059755.1:0-11054 GCA_017140935.1 Hamamelis virginiana | reverse complement strand
TATATATATATATATATATATATATATATATATTCTTGCTAAGTGTTTCTCATTTTATACTAAAATAAATAAAAAAAGGTTAAAAATAAATAAATAAATAAACCAAAAACCAAAAGGCTAGTGGGAGCACATATAAAATCATCACTGGACAGACGGATGAATTATCCTTTTATTGAGCACCATAAAATGTTACACGCAAATGGAAAAATCCCATGCCAAAGAGAGACTGCTACGCTAAGGACGGGGTAACACAAGATTGGCAACAATGTGACTCAAAAAATAGGGTTGACAATTGCAGTCTCTCTTTGGCAATAGATCCAACATGTAGCTTCAATCTTATTACTATATCATTTAATTTAAAAATTTTAATTTAAAATTTCGTCCATCTAATATTTTGCCTAAAGCAATATAATATATATATATATATATATATATATGCTTTTCTTTTTTTATTGGGGAAAATACAGAAAATCCTCCCTCAACTATCACATTGTGATACTTTATACCCATTAACTATGGATTGCAACACTTTATCCCTCTAAACTATTGAATTATGACAAATAACCTCCTTATGTAATTTTTTACAATCTATTTTATGACAAACTGACCGTTGGATCACTGTGATTTTTGGCGTGCTTGATATGAACACACAGATTATCTAATCTAACAGTCTGTATTTTAAAAAATGCAATTTCGAAAACGTCTATATCTTCATAGTTTATTTTTTAATCTATCAGTCTGTTTTTTTAATATAACGGTCCGTATTTCAAAAACCGACCGTTAGATTGGATAATCTGTTTGTCTATATCAAAAATCACAATAATTCAGTAGTCGGTTTTCCATTAAACATATTGTAAAAAATCACGGAATGATTTATTTATCATAATTCAATAGTTTAGGAGAATAAATTATTGCAATCGATAGTTGAGGGGATAAAATATCATAAGATAATAATTGAAGGGAGTTTTCTGTATTTTCCCCTTCCTTATTTTGGGGAAAACAAATCTCTATCCAATGGAAGAACCTCTCTTCTGCAGAAAATATGCTCAGTGAAGCTGCATTTATTCTTTGGCCCCTTTATTGCCCAGTACGTCGAAGAGATATTTTGCCATTTAGGCAAAGCTTATCCGATAAGAGAAGGACAGAGATTTGTTGTAATTTAGGGCTGCGGCTGGTGCAAATTAATAAAGGTGAAGAGTTATGGACTATTTGTTGGGTAAGAATTGAATGTTAGAGAAAATTGCAATTGTTTGTGGGATATATTTTGAAAATTAATAATAAATAAATAATCTATACTTTTAAAATAAATAATCTTTCAACGTCTCCTTCAAATGGAATTACTTGAAAAAACAAGTGTTAAATTAGATATTTTGAAAATTAACTGTTGGATGAGATATTACGCTTATATATATATGATGCATGTCCAAAATCACATTGATCCAATGGCTAATTTTTCAAAAAAATAATTATGAATTATAAAAAATGTAACAATTTTCGATAGATTTTTGCAGTTCATCTCAAAAATATGATTTTTTTTTATTTATAATTAATTGTTTGATCAATGTGATTTTTTTGTATGTATGATGTGTCATGTATACACGCATATAATTTAATCAAATCTTTAATTTATCAAAATACTTATTCCATATTGGTTTTACAAACCATATGTCCAACTATGGATAAGGTAGTGTGCATAGGACCAATTGTAGAAAAGATTTTTAAAAAAATGACCGTTGGATTAAATACAATTGTTATGAATTTTTTGTTCGCAAAAAATTATAGGTGATCTAACGGTCAGTTTATGACAAATGTTCATGAAAAATTATAATATTTTAATTCTTCAAAATGTCAAAATTTTTAACTAGATAGTTTTCTTTTTAGAAAAAAATAACCGTTGGATCATTTTGATTTTTGACGAGTATGTAATTTATAAGAAGTGCATCTAATCCAACGGTCAGTTTTTCAATATCTATTTTGTGTTTTTTCCTATAAACCGTAGACTATACAAATCACCTTACACATAGACAACATAGTAGTGTAAAGTGCAACTTAAACAACATCGTTCCTGTAATCCTGAACATAGATAGAACTTGAATAAATGAAAAAAAAAAGGAGAGTTAACAAACTCAGCATAATAAGGGAGTCTTGACTTATTATATAGAAAATATATAAGAATGATTAGAAAATGTTAAATTGTTAGGGAGATCATTGAGATAGGAGAAAATCAAGTAACAAATATGAAATATTATTAAAAGTTTAACATCTAAATTAGAATTACTCTTAAAGTTCAAGATGCTAAAATATAATTAATCCTAAAATATAATAGATAAAATAATTTATAATTGACGTGACATGATATAACTTGCAAGAGGTTGACCTGATTATATACTCTGTTAATATTTTGTATACTAAAAAAATTGATTTTTTATTTTTAAAAATAAAGATTAAAAACGAACTGGTTGAAATGGACCCATACCATTATTCCAATCTTGCCTATTGCAAGTTATGACAAACGTAGCCTAAAAAACAAAAAAGGGAAAAAGAAAACAGCGCGTGGAGGCAGCTGTGTTTGCAGTAGGGACAAGGAGGAGCATCTACGTACAATTTACAAAGGAAAGAAAAGAAGAGAAGGAAAAGAGAAGACAGGATTGGAATAGAGTGGCAGAAATCAATTAGACACCCCAACCACCCATCATGCTTGGAAAGCTGGGAGCATCACCTACTTTTCTCATCCTTTGATTCAACTATTCAAACTCATATATATTCATTCAGAATCCACAGAAAGGACCCTCCAAAAAAACTATAATTAAAGGAAGACACCCAACCTCCAAACATGGCATGATGTTCCATTAGAGACCATAGAGTGAACTTCTGTACCTAATGATTTGGTTTTTTAGTTACTGTGAATTGAGAATTTTGGAAAACAGATCGTTGGATTAGATATTATTTCAATATCTGCTATGCATGCCAAAATCACACTAATTTGACGGTCGATTTCTAAAATATAGTATGTAAAAAACTGTGACCGTTAGATAATGTCAGTGTTTTTCACGGTCTATATTTTAAAAACCAGCTGTCAAATTACTGTGATTTTTGGCATGCATATCATACTTAAAAAGAATATTTAATTCATCGGTCAGTTTTTCAAAATATTCATCTTACGTTGACTAAAAAACCAAATTATCATATAAACTTATGTTAGGATGTGCTCATAAGAAAAAAAAAAAAAACTCAAAGACACACACACACACAAAAATAAAAAAATGTGTGTGTGTGTGTGGAGAGGGGGGTAGCTAACTCATTGATTTCAAGAACCACAAGGACCTTAGCGAGCTCACCTCCACAGAATCCTATATATTGGCGGTGAATAGTGGCTTTAAAAGGATTAAGCTCTGGGCTTACTGTGACCTCATATCACCATTTTGAAGGACCTAAGTGGGTCATAGAATGAACTGGACTGCATTTATTTGGGGGGGCATGTGAATAGATAGGGTGTCCTTGAACTTCATTTTCAAGTTGTAATGGAATAGATTTGATTTGAAAACACACAAGTCATAATTATTTGTAGAACGAGGGTACTCCCATGTGATATCAGCGACTTTGGTTTGACTGCTGAGCAAGTATGGTGTGGCTCAACAGCCATTTGGTCATTTGGCAAATATAAATTAGGTGTTTTGAAAAATCGACCGTTTGATTGAATATTAATCTTATATATGGCAGGCATGCCAAA
The DNA here is from genome assembly GCA_017140935.1 of Hamamelis virginiana. Lineage (NCBI taxonomy): Eukaryota > Viridiplantae > Streptophyta > Magnoliopsida > Saxifragales > Hamamelidaceae > Hamamelis > Hamamelis virginiana. Next base: position 7,324 of record JAESVK010059755.1, on the reverse strand, counting down.
AATCACAGTGATCTTAAAGTCGATTTATGAGATACAGACTGTGAAATATTTTAACAGTCTGTATTTGAACAAACTGTGATATACAGTTCATTAAAATCACTGTGATTTTTGGCATGCCTGTCATACATAGGAATAATATTCAATCCAACGGTCGATTTTTCGAAACCCATGATTTACATTAGCCAAAAGTCCAAATGACTGTTGAGCTGCACCAGACTTGCTCAGCAGCATATGTGAATTTATTTTAACATATATTTAACTAAATTTGTACGAAATGCAAGAGATTCCATGTGATGAATATGATAATATACTGCATTTGTGTCTTTAATTATGTGAAAAATAATTTTAAAAAAGAAAAGAAAAATGAAGAAGAGATACCTCATGGAAAGAGACATATATCCACTCTAATTATTAATAATGAGGATTGATATATAACACCAAAATTGATTGTACTTTATTTGACAAAGTCCCATAAATTGGGATTCTAAAAGGAATATATATTATGCTTTAAGACTGCTCAAATGGCCTACTCAATTTATAACATTTTATACATTTTTGGCCAATGGTTTTGATGAAACTTTCTCCACCTGCATGTGGCATCATGGTCTAATTAATGGTATTAACAGTCTGCCCATAGGTTTGGTATCTCTTTTGAACTGAAGCATGCATGTGCCAATCCTTGGGATTTGGTTGGTTTGGACTTTTCTTGGGGATATATGTATATATAGTCGGGTTGTTGAGACGACTTTCTTATATGAGAACTTGGCCTTATAAGAAATTAGTGGTCTCATCACTGTAATTTTTGGTATGCATGTCATATATAGAAAGAATATTAAATCCAACGGTCAGTTTTTCAAAATACCTATTTTTCATTGGCCAAAAAGCCAAGTTCCTCATATAAGGAAGTTCTCACAGGAACAGGACTCTCTCTCTCTCTCTCTCTATATATATATATATATATATATATATATATATTTCATTTGATACAAGTCTCCAAAGTTGACAAAGATTATCATGTCTTCACACATCTAAAACCATGCCCTTGGTTATATTTATTTAAGAAGCAAAGTCAAAATTAGGCTATAACAAGGTTCCTTCTATTTTCACATTTAAATTATACTTTTGGGTTATTTGGGCTAATATGAGGATGATTTTGACAGATTTTTATTTTACCATTCTTTGGTAAAATCTTTGTTTTTTTTTTTTTTGGGACAAATATGTTCAGCCTGTACATAAAAGAAAAAATAAGCACAAATATTTTTAAACTAACTATAAATAACTAAATTTATGTAAAATAAGATAACAATAAAAGAATGGATCTAACTTAATATAGTATTCACAATCAAGCTTTAAATTCTATAATAAAACTTAAATATGATGCAAAATATTTAGTATATCTTTAAGATCGAGGCAAGTATAAATCTCGATCGAATTGTAAAACAGTTTACTAGCCATGATTTACCTGAATTATAGGCAAACAATTAAGGAGGGCCTTTTGCAGCAATTGACCTAATAGCCTGCTAGCATGTATTTCTATTTTTAAGAAAGAGATTTCGAGAACGGGTAGATTTCTATTATTTGGAAAAAAGAAAAAAGAAAAAAAGGGCCCATATATTGTGACTTGGAACTTAGTTTTTCAGTATTAACTAATATTGAAGAATGAAGACTACAGAGCTACTTGTGTCTGAATTTTAGTTAAATCAAATGTTCAACTAAGTAATTAGTATATAAATGTTTATGCTATGGGAGAGGGAACATGAAGGCTGATGCTCTGGCTAAAACTGCTGCAACTACAGAGTCATTTGCTACAGTGTGGGATTCTCCATTCCTTCAATCCCTTTTGTCATCTGTACTATTATGGACCACCATTTACACAGTGCATGTCAACTTATCAAATATGCATATGCTTAGGGTTAGATATGCTACTATAAGTTGTCCTTGATGCAAAGTTGTGTTATGTGATTTCTGTTGGAATGCTTGTAGGGCTTATTTTGAAAAACCAATAGCTGGATTAAATTTTCCTCTAACGAATGTCATGTTTGCAAAAAATCACAGTGATCTAATGGTCGGTTTTTGAACAATGTGATAATAAAAAACTACGACTTTTTGTTTTTCATAATATCACCATTTTTTCGTTGTTGATTTCTTTAAAAATCTACCGTTAGATTACTATGATTTTTTTTTTTTTTGTAGACATGATATTTATAAGACGGAAATCTAATCTAATGGTCGGTTTTCAAACTATGTCCTGCAAGAGGTCACCTGAAGCACCTAACACGACCTTATATTAGTATTTCTGTCCTTTAAGGGAGATGCTAATATAAGATGCACACGAGGCAAAGTTACATCATATGATCTATATTTTGAATAATCAACTGTTGGATTAGATACTCCTCTTATATATATATATATTAGGTCTGCCAAAAATCATAATAATCCAACAGTTAGTTTTTGAAATTTGTCACTCTAAAAAATTTTAACTTTTTTATTCTTCATATTTTTTCACTTATTGTTGTATCTATTTATCTTCAAACACACAAAATGTATTAACCTGCAAAACTAAATGGATATTTCTTTTTTGGATGCGAGGATAAATCCTCTCGATCTATCATTTGATGACTTCGGAATCGATACTTAATGCCGTTTAATTAGAGTAGAACCGAAGAGCAAATCTCGGATATGTATACAGGTTCTTCAACACACATATCAATAAGATACGGACTCGCATAGTGACGGAGATTCATGCCTACATCCAAATTCAGAAATTGATTACCCATCATTAAAGATATGTCCTACCAATTTTGCTATGCTGTACGCCCGAAGAACTGACTTCAAGGTTCGAACTCATAACTTCTCCTTGGTTTCCAAGGATTTTTGGATAAGTCATCTACCCCTGGGGTTAAACGGATATTTCACTTATCTCGAAAACAATTTAATTGGTTTTATCGGGCATGAATGGAGCGTTATAGGGGAGCGCGTGGGCTAAGCAAAATAGAAAGGAATCTCCAACAAAGCTATTATTACGTCACCTAAGAGACCAAAAGGTCGGACCGAGCGGTCCAAGACCAACAGACATTGTCATGCTTTATGTGATATATTTAATAAATATCTTATTATATTGCAGTAGATTTATGTCTGAGGCGCTCTCTGTCTCTGTCTCTCTCTCATCCGTCACGTGACCTACTGGTTTTGAGAGAGAGAGAGAGAGAGAGAGAGTACACTTCCTACAACTAGACCATACAGAGAGGTGTAGAGAGAGAAAGATCAGTGAGCAAAAGAAAAACCCTCTCAAGATACTTTTTTTTAGTTTTTAACTTGTGCCTTCTCTGTGTTGGTGTCACACTGTAACTTGGAAGAAAGAGAGAGAGTAGCAGAAAAAAGCAAAGACATCTCTCTTGCACTTGCACTTTCAGTGCTTTCTCAGCTCTGTTGAGTGAGAAAGAGAGTGATACATATATATATAGAGAGAGAGAGAGAGAAAGAGAGTGAGAAATGCAGCAGCACCTGATGCAGATGCAGCCCATGATGGCGGCTTGTTACCCCAATAACGTCACTACTGATCACATTCAACAGGTTCTCTTCTCCATTTTCCTCACTCTCTCGCCCTTTTCCTTTAGCTGCTCTTTTTTCTCTGTTTGGTTGCAGAGAAAACTGTGGAAAAAAAGAAAATAAAGTGAAAATTTTGCATCTTGTGTACGTTTTATTTTGTTTGGTTTACAAGAAATGTTGCAAATTTTATTTCAACTGAGCTAAATACTTGTTTTAGGCATGGTTTGTCAGAAGGGAGGTTTTGTTTTCTGGGGTCCCAACTGAAAATTTTAAAAAGACTCCGAATGTTAATTTTTTTTTTTTTTTTATTTGTCTTTTCCTACTCTGTCTCAGCAACCAACAAGAGACTTATGCCCTTTATCTGGTTTGTCCTAGCAGTATCTTGAGTATTTTTATGTTACTGTTCTGTTTAAACTTTGAATAGTGTTAATAGATGGATATTTGTTGGTTTTATTTATTTATTTTTAATGTTAGTAAATCGGTATTTGTTGTTTTAATGTTTCCTCATCATCCTCAAATGGGATTTTATCTTATGGTTTATTATTAATATTTTTTGTTACTGGGCTCAGGTTTGGTGCTTCTTTAAGATGTTTTTCTCTATCATAAATCTTAGCTGATTTGGTAATCTAGTTTTGGAGAGGGATTAAAAGGCTTCTTTGGGTTTGCTGTTATTTCTCTCATAGGTTATTGTTTAATATGTGGGGCTTGATATGGTCATATGGATGGATCTCGTATCTCATGTTTATCCTTCTTTTGTTCTTAGTTTATCTTTAATGTGGTGGCCTCAGAATGATTTATTGTCCTTTATAGCTTCAATTTTGCTTACAAGTGCGTTTTTTTTCTTCCTTTTTTTTAGATAAAATGAAAAGTGGACCACCTGTTTATTATTATTAATTAATTATTTATTTTAGAAGTACAAATAGCCGAGAAGAATTGCAGGCTTTTGAGTGAACCTGTATTAGATTTAGGCATTTAGCTCGACTCTCTTCATCCAATATATATATATATATTTTAATCTATGTATCAATTGGGTACTTAAATTAACTTCCTGAGCATCATACAAAAGGCTTTGATTCTTTCTGTTTGTTTATTTTTGAGATTCAGAACAACAGCAACTATATGCTAAGATTGAACAAATTATGATGTTGTTGCCATAGGCATGTTTCCTCTTGAAGTAATGAGTCATTAAACTAGCTCAGAATCTATTGAAGTCCTGCGCTGCCACCATGAAGTCCCTTGATTATATACCAGATTACTTGAGAGATTGGTAAAATACTCAACTAGTGGGCTCCTAGGGGCTATTTTGGAAACTCTGAATTCTGAAATAAAGCCAACTCATTTTGAATATGGATAAAATCAGAACTATTGGTTGGGTCAGACTAATCTGTAAATCCCGCCTAGAATGGCTCTTTAATCAACTTTGAGTTGACCATAGTTTTCTTGGTTAGACAGCAGTTTCTTACTGCGTCGGAGTGGATGATGCAGAAAAACCCCAAATTTGCATAGGTTCCTGCTATGCCGTCCAGCCTAGTTATAGTAAATTTATAGTGCCGCGTGTTGAAATCCCTCATCGCCCAAATAAAAGGCTTGATATCCCTATTTGGGTCTTTCACCTAATAGCTTACGCTTTTTTGGATAACTATCTTTTCTTAAGTATTCTGTTCACATGGATTTGTCTTCTTTTGCTTTGAATATCCATTCATAATTTTGTTCCCATACTACACTGATATATTCCATGTTATGCTATTGTCTTTGTCATTTGTTCTGCTATTCTTTTGGGACTAAGATGGCATCTTACTAGATCTGGATTAAGCATATGAAGGGCATCCTCATTGATCAGCTGAAATGCATTGCAATACTTGTATTTGCATCAATATGAATTCGCTTCTTGAATTGGATGGTCCCTAGCTATGCTTCCTGTTCTCAGCTCAGGCTCGAGCTCACGATAAACCTGAGATTAGAGTTTCAGCATGGCGTCTATAGGTTATTATATATTAACAGAAGGGCCTCTTTTCTACAAGAAGAGTTGCATAATTATTTACTCTGGTCAATAAATTTGTTGTGTGGGTCTTTGGACTTTGTGTAGATTTTGCATTGTTTATTTGTTTTACATTCAATTTGGACCCACAATTTTTTAGTATAATATGTAGACTCACCATATAACTTGTTTATTTGGTTTACATTACATTTGAACACAATTTTATTAGTTTAGCATGCAGACTTGCCATATCATTGGACAAAAAATAGATATAACGTCATTTCTTATATGCCAAAATTCTCTTAATTAGAAAAAAATAAAATAAAATTTTGGGGTAAACAGAGATTCATTAGATGCTGTGAACAACAAAATCGAATCATTTCAAGTCATATGTAAAATTTGTGGACTTGTTCAAAATTCATGGGAATCCAATCAATCCATGCATGAGTGCTTCTGTAACTGAACCAAGCAGTGCCTTCCATTGAATGACCTAAGCTTTTTAATCTATCTGAGATTGTCTCTAGAGTCTGGCATGGCTGATGAGGCACTTATATCGACTCACACTTGGCCCATGGTGAGCCTTACACTGTCACATATTTAAAATTTGATCGAGGCAGTCCTGTGTAAGGTGTTCCTTGGTCTTGTTTGGCGGGATCCTGGAGTCTTTCGGCCTTTGTTAGGGGACTTGGACATCTTTTTATGACATTTTGAATTGGTCTTTTAAAGATATTTTATGCAGAGCCAGTTTCATTTCTGCTTTCACCATTGACCTACTTTTATTTGCTAGGTTCCGTTTAGATGATGCTAGGCATTTTTACTTAAGTTACCTTTGCACTGATCAGATTTGTATAGGAAGTCTTTATATTGCTTCTGATTAGTATCAAATCACTAATGGCCTTCTGAATATTTTAGGCCAGTTTTGGTTGCTATCTTAATTGTTCTTGTTATGTTTTTCTGCATTTTCTTCTGTTGCTGTGTTTGTTCAAAGAAGAAAATAAAAGTATATTTATGTTGCTTTAGAAATGCTGACGGTGCACTATTTTGTCGTTACTTTGCTGGATTAAATAGCTTCCCATCTTTTGTGTTATTGTGGTTCTCGTAGCGCAATTGTATGATGTTACCATTGTTGCGTAACTGTGTTAGGCCCGATTTTGTTGTGTGGCATGTGTGGCCATTTTGTTTTGAGCCCACAAAGGTTCGTCGATTTATTTCTAGGAGGATACATAATATCTTGCCATCCGTTATTTTTGGTGAAGCCACATGATGACTTATTTTCATAATGCGGCATTGAGAAGTCACTTTTCATTCATGGTGATGATAGTAGGGAGGTGTAGCCACCAATAATTTCCACTGGACAGCAGTGGTAGCCTACCTTCAAATCATTCAAGTGTGACAGGGATCAACTGACATTTGCACAATCAAGTCATCAATTAATTTAAGTTTTTCGTAAATTGTCTAGTGTTATAAAACCCTTTGTTTTCAGTGGGTGTTAAGATATCTGAGAATCTGCAAATATATGTTTCTATATATTGGGATTAGAATTAGAATTCTATTCTTGATTAGTTTTACAGTTTATTTGTAACCTGCAATGAAGTCTTTCCCATATAATGATGCATAATGAGCAAATTATTTCAATTAATTCTGTCTTGTGTTGGGGAGTCTTTTAGTGTTTTTTTTTTTTTCCGTGTGAAAATTCTTCATGTTAATGTGAACATTTGTGTAGTCACACTGTAACCAATTTTTTGAGTGCCCTCGATCATGGCTATAGATGCCTGAAATTGACCCTTTGGGCCCTTT
>JAESVK010059754.1:7676-21358 GCA_017140935.1 Hamamelis virginiana | reverse complement strand
AAACAGGAACAGACACATAATATTGGGTCAATATCCATGGAGGTTTCTAGAGAGAGAGTCTCTGGGGTAGGGTGATTTTCCCTTGCCTTGTTCTCATGTCTTTTGAGCTATGCTTTTATAGCTTTTTTAGTCTGAGCTCTTTTTCTGGATCGTTTGATCTTTGTTTGTTAGTTTGTATTAGTTTGTTTTAGATCCTTTGGTTTTGTATCTCATCTTTCCTGGTGGTAGTTATGAAGAAAGGTTCTAAGATGTCTCTAAAAGTTTTTCATGAGAATACTGGTTCAAGAGAAGCTGCGAACATTCCTGTTGAGGTCAATCCTGTTGAGGATAACTCGTTTGAGGTTAATTCTGTTGAGGTTCTACAGGTTCTTCATATTTTGGAAACCAAGAATTTGAGTTTAGAAGATCTTGCAACTGTTCTTTGCAGCAAAATTCGTGAGAGGGTGAACTTGCATGTTTGCTCCAGAATTAAGAAGGGTCTTGACGTTTTGCTAGCTCGTGAAGGCAAAGCGTTAGCTGATGGCAGAGAACTTGATGCCATTCTCTCTTCTTGCAGTTTAGCTTCTGGTTGCAGAAGTGAGAGTAGAGATGGTGTCTCTGGCAGTCTCGGGGCTGGTTCTTCCACTCCTATGGTTGATGCTGTTAGGGTAGCTCCGGTTGATAGTAGTTGTGTTGGTAGTGTTGGTGATACCAGTGTAGCTAAGGTGCATGGTATTGAAGTGCATGGTGATGTTATGCATGATGATGATAACAGTAGTGATTATTCTTGTTCTTGTGGAAGTCTGGAGGAATGTACTTTGTGCTGCGATAGTGATGGTGAATCTGAGATGGGAACTGTTGTTTCTAATCTCTCTCAAGGTACTGTGGCTATTTCTTGTGCTTCTGGGGTTAGAGAAGACGAGTGTAACTTGGGTGAGCTGCATGGGATTCCTTCCACGGTTGGTGGTAGTGGCCACGCTTCTCCTTCAGCACACGTCCCTTCCCCATCAGTGGTTGTTGCGTCTACTGTTGTCTCTGATACGGCAACAGCAGCTACAAATGTGATTAGTATAGATTCGGTTGGTGAGCCTAGTATTGCGGATGAAGTGGGTATGCGTGCATTTAATGCTCGTGATGTTTCTGGTTTGGTTTTCCCTCGTGAAGTAACTGGCCCTAATTTTGATCCTGTTGGATGTCTTGGTGGCGGGTTTAATCTTGGGAAAGTAACTACAAGTGGGGCCGCAACTCAGCATTTTGATCAGCAAGATATGTTGGTGCCTGCCCATACCTCCAATCACTGTAAAGTTGCTTTAGTAAGTAAGACAACATTTAATGCAACTCCGGATTCCAGTGAATGTGATGTTGCTGTTGACGGTGTGCATGCATTTAATGCTTTTAATGCAGCCCCGAATTCTCTTCCACGTGGCAATACAAATGTTGACGCACCTTCGTTAGCGCCTTGTACTGATTGCATGGAGGTTTCGTCTTGTTCTCATGTAATGGGAGTCGTGGGCCCATCTCCAAATGTTGCTGCAGGTGGGGAAGCCTCTAAGGTATATCCTAATGATTTCCAACAAGTTGTTGGGTCTGAAGGTTTGGTTTCTAGAAGGTCTCATATTTCAATGGGGGCTAACTTTATTGGGACCGGTTCCCAAGGTTTTGATAAGAAAGTTGGGGCATTAAAGGCTTTTAATGGTGGTAATCCATGTGTTGACGTTTGTGGGGAGAAAGCTTGTGGTTATTCTCTTGGTCAGGTGGGTTTATTTAATAATAATAATTTTTTATTGTCTTCTCATGATGAGAAGTTAGTGGGGGCTGACCGTGTATCTTTGGGTGAGAATAATGGGGCTGATATTGTGAATGGGGGTAGTGGCGTGAATGCATTGCATGCATTTAATGCATGTCAATCTTCTAGTCATTCTTCTAGAGTTGCCGCCATTTTTTTGGATGCAAGTGGAGAAGCTGATGCCGCGTTTAGTGGGGTGCATGCGAGATCCTCCCCAGAGGTCCCATCCTCTATTAATGAGCATTCCGTGCATGCATGCCCCTTTACTTCCGATGCTCTAAGTTTGCCTGCAGCACAAGGGTCTCTCACCTCGCGTTTATGTGATGTTACTACTGTTGGTCTACATACAGTAGGTGAACTTGCATTTAATGAATCTCAGGTGTCTCTTTCACGTGGGATTGATACAACTTGTGGAGGTGCTGGTTCTATGATTTCTTGTGATAAAGCAGGCTGGGGTTTGGGTGGGCAGTCTTTGTCAGGCTCTTCTCCATCAGTGGGTGTAACTAAATCCGTTTCTGAAGTTACCTTAGTTGAAGGTCCTGTTACCAAGGTTGGTGAAGTAGCTGAGCCAAATTTTCTGCAGGCTTGCACGAGAAATCCAGTCCCTTCTGGTCTTCAGGTTTCTGGTCCTCTTCCCCAGTCCAATGCTTTTATTAGGAGGAACCCTAGAGTTGAGATTAGAGATAATCCTCCTCACTTAGGATCGGTTGAAAAGTTTCCTCCTCTAGTTTCTATAGTAAGTCCTGGAAGAGGTTTGACTCCTCCGTTGGCTCGTCCTTGGAAGAGTCTTGTCAGTAATCCAGCTAGCCAAGCTAAATTGCTAAAGCTATCTAAGATGGATTCTGGGCCGATTATGGATGACTTTTATATTGTGCCTGATTTAGTCTTAGCTGAAGGGAAGAAGTTATGGGAATTATCAATTTTAGGTTATGTGATGGACAAAAACCTCCCATTCTCTCTTGTTAGTAACTGGGCTACTCGTGTCTGGGGTGAAGATGTTACTGAAGTTCTGAAGTTTGATTCAGGGTTTTTTCTCTTTAAGGCAAGAAATTCAGAAGCTCTTGACAGAATTTTGAATGAGGGTCCCTATTTTGTTGCTGGCAGTTATATGGTCCTTAAACAATGGCAACCGGGTATGGAGTTGAAAAAATCTAGTTTTTCCAGTATCCCTGTGTGGGTAAAATTCCTTAATGTGCCTCTTATTTTACGATCTACTAAAGGTATGGAATTTTTAGGCAGCATTCTTGGGTGCCCTCTCTTCATGGATATGCATACAGCAAATGGCAGTAGAGCAAATTTTGCTCGGGTGTGTATTGAAATTAATGCTAGTAAAGTGATTCCTAAATCTTTGAAGGTAAGGGTTGATAATGGAGAATATGTTGAGATTGGGATTGATCTTTCTTGGAAACCCTCTCGCTGTGATAAATGTAAAGTTTTTGGCCATTCTTTGCAAAAGTGTCCTCTATCTTCCCCAAAGGTTGTCAGGAATACTCAGGTTTGGAAGAAAAAAGATCCTCAGGTTGTTCCTCAGGATGACACCACTAGAGTTGTTGCTAGTGCTGGTGTTGGTGTTGGTCAGTGGCTGAATGTCCCAGCTTCCAAGTCTAATTTTGTTGAAAGCTCTAAAGTTAGAGAAAGTATTCCCTCGGTTAGTAAGGGGTGCGATACTAGTAATCAGTTCAGTGCTCTTGATGCCAGTGATGTTGATGATGATGTTGATGATGCTCAGCTGGACGATTCGGATTTGGTTGACTGCAATTATAATGATTTTACTGTGTCAAGGAAGTCTCTAAAGAAAAAGCTCAAAGATAAAATTCTTTCTCTTAAGAATTCTAGGGGGAGAGATGTTCCCTAGTCTTGTTTGTTTTTTCGTGTTTTTTCCTAGCCTCTTGGGTTGTAAGAGGATTAGTTTTGGCTAGGTTTTGTGTTGTGAGCCTTTAGTTATGGCTCGTGGTTTGTGCTTCGTTGTTTTTTCTTGTTTTTTGGTAATATATTCTTAATTATCCAAAAAAAAAAAAAAAAAAAATGTGACAAAAAATAACTTGGTCAGTGCAATGAACAGTAACAACATTAACCACTTTCAGGTTCCAACAGACCCAAATCCTACCAGGCAAAGCATGATCATAGTTATGTGAGATACACCAACCAGGAAGAATGAATTTGAAGATTCTGTCCATATTTGAGAACTTTACACGAGATTCTAGAATACACATGAAGTCAAGAGAATGAGTAGAAATAAAAGAACGCATTTCTGTTTGCTTAAGGGAAGCATTCATGCCCCTTATATTCCATGCAGCGAACTTAACCATCAGAAGGGGGAAAAACTGGGGAGGGAGTAGTGCTATCACCAGCAGACATAGAGGCCTTGATCAAATGATTTTGTTTCCTCAACTTTTTGAGTTTATTTTTGGACAAAGGGAGAGTAGAATAATCCATCTCATCTATTCTTTTGACAAGTTTAAAGGTGCCACAATTAGGGGAAGTGTCAGAAAAATTTGCAGGACAAATATGCACAGGTCTGGTAGAATCTAGCTCCTCTGCCACTTCAATTGGAGAAGATGCCTCACTGAGAGCCAGACATTCAAACGAGTTGCCAGGGAGATTCACAGAATCAACAGTAATATTCTCATTTACAGTAACTTGCTCATTTACAATAGGTGAAACAGGTAAAAAATTATTACTACAATCAACAGGAACAGTAACAGCATTCAGCTTATCTATATTACTAACAACAGAACTATCAGGAATGATAGCAGAGGAGACATCCGTAGGAATTCTCTTACCCGAGTCAGCAAGCTCCAAAGCAATAGACTGAACACCACCAATCACATCATCAGCCACACAGTTACCAGATTGAGGAACAGCATTAGCATCCTGCTTAGCTCTCCATTCCTTCTTAACGTAACGGTGCATAAGGTTATGACCAAAAACCTTGTAGTGGGAACAACTATGAGGAACCCAAGGGTATTCAACCCTAATATTGGTGAATTTGCCATTACCCAAGTCCAGGAGAATAGACTCGGGAAATTCACAGTGTAAATCCACCTCAATGCAAATCCGAGCAAATGACAAACACGAGTGGTTCTCAGTAAGGGAATCAAGATGTAACGGTTTGCCTACTGTACAAGCAATACAACCAAGACTAGTACTGGTCCAATATTCCAAAGGAATATTATAGAACTTAACCCAAATAGGGAGAGAGGTAAGCTGGATATTGAGCATTTCCATACCTGGCTTCCAGATTCGCAGAATTATAGGTCTTCCAGCTAGATACCACGGACCTGATTCCAGAACCCAATTACGAGCAGAGATGTCCATAAATCTGAAAATAAATAGGCCATTATCGGTAGTAGAGATCTCAGGCATTTCATGTTTGCCCCAAAGCTTGTCAACAGCCGAACGAACCACTTGGAGCGGAAGGCGTTTATCAAAGAATTGCCCAACTAAACAGTCCTTCCATAAATCCACACCCTCAGCCACAGCCTCTGCAGGAGGTTTTACAACAAATTTCCCATCCAAACGGGATGGAATAGAGAAACCCAGCGGAGTGGAAATTTTGGTTGGAACAGAGAACAAATCTTTCCAGCTAGGAAGAGGTTTTTTGCCATTAACAGTGCTTGCATTCTCAGATCTAAAAGAATCTGATTTAGGAGAAACAGAGCCTTGTAGATCTGAGATTGTGGTGCTGCCACGAGAAGAAAAACCTCCACGTGAAAGGCGACCCACATCGCGAGGAGAATTGAGAGTGATACCAGCATGAACAGTAGTATTAACAGTAGTATTAACATTATCCACAGAAGTATGATCATTAAAAGTCAAAACAGGGTTGTCACAAGGTTTAGAGAAATCGAAAACCCCAGTCGTACCCACATCGCGAGGAGAACCAGGAGGGGTAAAGTGGGTGAGTTCTTCAGAGGCTCGAACTGCAAGCGGAACTGAGTTGTTGGGACCCAAAATCGAACCCACAGAATGGCTACCAGACACTTAAGCAGAAGAGGAGGAGCCAGCTATAACTGTACTCATGTGAGGCTTCAACCCAGGAGCCTTAGAGACCAACATGGGTTCAGCAGAATCTCGAAGACCATCGCCATGTGTATCTCCACTCACCAGAGGAGGATGCGTGGTACTAGAAGAAGAGGGGCCAGATCCCGATGCAGCAGCAGTGACAATCGGACCCAAACTGCGAGAGGGAACAGAAGAAGAGGGATTAAAGGGAACACCAGATGCACTAACAGTGGAGGATCTCGAGCTTTTAAGTGCCATAATGGAGAAAGTGACAAAGCCCCAAAATAGGAAACCCACAAGCGACAACCAGGTATCAGAAGCGGAAAAAGGAAATCAGAGCTAGTGGAAGTATGAATCAGCAACCCACTATCGACCAAAGCCACATAAGAAGCAGATCCGTCCAAGAAGAGATCAACAGCAGCCACCATGGACGGGTTCAACCTCCCCCGAGAGCTTCTCTCTCAAGAAAACCCATTTTTCTTGACGCTTTTGCTTTCCTTTTAAAGCTAGACCCCTTATTAGTCACAAAATTGGTAATGGTGCTTTTACTTTCTTATGGCATGATAATTGGCATCCTATAGGTTGTTGCAGCATTTTAGTTCTAAGGTGGTTTATGATGCAGCTATCCCTTTGCAGACAAAAGTTTCTTGTATTTTATCTAATGATGGTTGGAATTGGCCTGTTACTAATACTTATGATCTTATTTTTTTTTTTGGATAATTACTTATGATCTTATTGCCATCCGTAATAGTTATTTTGAGTGCCCCCCTCTTCTTAGTAGGATGGAGGATACAGTGGTGTGGTCTATTTCTCCCTCTGGGAATTTTTCTACTAGCTCCGCTTGGAATCATGTTCGTATCACTGCTCTGGTTGTGAGTTGGCATACTGCAGTGTGGTTTTCGAATTCTATTAGAAGACACTCATTTATTGCTTGGTTGGCTATTCTTGCAGGTTGACTACTCAAGAGAAGCTCATGAGATGGGGTGTTATTTCTTCTATGTCCTGTGTGTTTTGCAGGGCTGTTGGCGAAAACAGGAATCATCTCTTTTTTTGTTGCAGTTTTACTGCCCCGATTTGGGGAAAAGTTCTCAGGTTATGTGGACATAATAGACTTCCTCGGTCCTGGGAGAATGAGTTTATTTGGGTTACCTTTTGTAAAGGAAAGTCTTTCTGCCCCACCATCAGGAGGATAGCTTGGGCTGCCACTATCTACAATATTTGGAGGCAAAAGAATGCTAGAATTCACGAAAATTTGTTTATCAACTCTGATACTATCTTCTCTTTAATTTGTAATGATGTGAGAAACAGAGTGTCTAGTTTTCATGATATTGTTGATAATCCTTGTAATAGATCTATGTGTGACAGGTGGGCTTTTCCTTGTAATATCTTAAAGCATTAGGGGTGGGTCTTGTTTTGGGGTGCTGGGTTGCTTTGTCCCCTGGTTAGGGGCGGTCCCTTTGGTTTTGCTTTTGTCCCCAGTTTTGGGGCGGTTTTTTTGTTTTCTTTGTTTTTCTATTAGGTGTGACAGCTGTTTTAGCTCCCTTTTATGGGGAGATGCTGCCGGTTTTTTTTTTTTTTTTTTTTTTTTGGATAATTAAGAATTTTATTACCAAAAAGAGAGAAAGCACAGACGCCAACCAGGCAACAACCCAAAGATTAACAGCCATAGGCACTCAAGCCAACAAGCCACCAAAAGAAAACCTCTTACAACCCAAGAGGATAGGGACAAAAGAAATTAAGAAGGAACAGAGCCCTTCTTTCTAGCATTTTTAAGCCCATGTAATTTTTCACGCAATCTCATCCTAGAAGACAAAGGAGGATCAGGAGGATCGACAATAGCTTCAGCACTAGGATCACTATCCAGAAGGGGATCAAAGTCATCTGTAGAGGAGAGAACTTCAAACGAATTTTTCCCAAAATCAGAATTTGCAGAAGGAACATCAGCCTTACTAACACCAGATTTCAATTTGCCTTTGCCATTAGACGAAGAAACCTCAATCCACTCACAAGGGATGTTGGAAGTTTTGGAAATAATCTTAGAAGGAGAAGGGACCTTTTCCTTAGAATTACTTTCAGAACTGAAAACTACCTTAGGAGCGGCCTTTGGAACAGAAGGCGAACCCTTCTTGACCTTCCACACTTGAGACGAAGAAGGAGACAGGCCTAAAGGGCATTTCTGAGAAGAGTGCCCAAAGACTTTACATCTGCTGCATCTAGAGGGTTTCCAAGGGAATTCAAAATTAATATTGGCAGTACCTCCCTGACCCAAATCAAACAACAAGGAATTAGGGATTTCCTTATCGGCATCAATTTCCACACAAATCCTCGCGAAATTATCCAAATCAACGAAAAGAGGATTACCCAAGGTGCTACCAATAAACTCCAAACCTTCAATAGAGCGAATAACTATAGGAAGGTTTTTTAAGTTAACCCAAACAGGGATTTTTGAAAAATATTCCTTCTCCAGAACCATTCCAACATTCCACCTTTTAATCACCATAAGCTTCCCAGCAATGAAGGAAGGTTCACCATTCAAAATATTATTCAAAGCAGATTCATTAACAAGCTTGAATAGAAAGAAACCCGGTTCAAGCTTGATGGTTTCTAACACATCATTTCCCCAAGTTCGTTGAGCCTAATTATTCACCAAAAAATAAGGCAGATTTTTATCTAAAATATGCCCCACAATAGCAAATTCCCACAATTTTTCCCCCACATCAATAATAGCTTTAGGAATTGTGAACTTGCCATTCGAAAAAGAACCCACATCCATTTTCAAAAGCTTCTGCAAATTGGATTTCGGTTTATTCCAAACTGAAGAAAAGGAATTACGATTAACACCACGGATGGACGCCTTTAAAGGAGGAAAAACTTCAGCACTTGAAGGAACATGATTTTTCTGGGGAGCATGCAAACCATGCAAGAAGCCATTGCCAACACCCACTAACCCACGGTTTGCATGGTCAACACGGTTTGCATGGTCAACAACAGCCTTGCCCTCAACACCTTCAATCCCACGGTCAGCACAAACATATCTTGGAGATCCGGCCCCACTAGAATTTTTAAACGAATCCAATGCCTTCCCGCTCACTCCTTCATCAGTAACCATAAGGCCTCCAATAGCGCCAGTAGCTCCATGAGATGAAGAGAAAGGACTTGCATTACCCACGGCACTTGAAGCTCCACGTGACAGAGAAAAGTCATCTTCAATTAATGCATTTAATGCATTCTCACCAACCACGTTAGGAGTACACTCCACCATTTCCACCAAGCCGGCCCCACCATTATTTCCACGCAATTCAGACCCTTGAGCAACAGCCCCACTTGCGTTCTCTACACTCAAGGCATCTATAGCCTTCTCAAAATTCAAAGAGTTCACACTACCTCCCATTTGCACAGCAGTACACGCATCACAAGCCCCATGAGTGCCATCATGAGACGCGGACCCCACAAATTTATTAAATGAAGTCAAAGCTTCCCCATTCTTTCCATCAACAGGATTCAAGCCTCCACCTAAAGCTCTATTAGCGCCACGTGGCATTGAAGAGGGATTGCCATTTAATGCATCTAATGCATTTAATTTCTCACAATCAGCCCCCCACAACATAGCTTGGCACGCCTCACTAGGAATAAAAGAAGGTTCGAAGGGACCCGCGCTAACATTAAACTTTTCAAGTGCAGCCACTGAACCCACTACACTTGTAGTTCCACTGGAATGAGATTGCGTAACTAAACATTGCGTGACAGCCCCAGCCGCAACTACATTCTCTCCACGTGAAAGCGACATATTACTAGCAATAAATGCATTTAAAGCATTTGTACCCTCTAAGTCAGAAGAAGCCGCTCCTTGCAAATCAAAACAGAGAGTATCGGCCTTACATGCAGTCAGTTTGCCAGCTCTAGAAAAACTATCCATGCAATCACTCACCTTTTGCGCATCATCATTAGAGCTCGCACAAGCAAGACTGAGCCTATGACCAAAGGGAAGCTGCTCTGCACCAAAGGACGGGGGAGAGATCAACTGCACCTCAGCCAAGCTACAGCCGCTAGACCCGTCACCTTTAGCAACTGAAGAACCATCTTCAGGAGCACCAACCACAGGGAACTCAACACCACCAGCAACACCTCCAAAGGACACTCTCAACTCAGCCTCAACATCTTCAACATCATCACAGTCACTAACATGACATTTAGAGCAATCATCATCACCATATGTATCACAAGAGCAGCAGGATTCACTTACATTATCAACATTTTCACCATGCTTAGCAGAACCAGGCATAACAGCCTTACTCCCAACTAGCTTATATTCATCACTGCTAGCATCTGATCCAATACTAACAGTAGTTCCATTATCAAAAGCTTGAGAGCAAGAAAGTAAAATGGCATCAAGCTCTTTACCATCAGCCAAAGCTTTGCCTTCTCGGGCTAACAATTCTTCAAGACCCCGTTTAACAACACCACATCGTTGCAGGTCCATCCTCTCACGGATTTGGGTACAAAGAGCAGAAGCAAGCTTTTCTACACTCCATTTTTTAATTTCCATAAGCTTCAGAACAAGCTTAACCTCATAAGAATCATCCTCAACAGTATTGCTAAAAGAGCATCCACCACCTTCATCAGGGACATTTTCATGGAAGTCTTTTAATGACATTTTGGATCCAAGCTTCAAACCCGAATTTTTACCCATTAAACACAAGGATAAAAATAGTAACACAAACAAACAAAGCAAACAAAGCCAACACAGGAGAAACTAATCCATAAGCAAGATCAATAGGAAGAAACAGTGGCAACCGAAAATGCCAAAATCACCCAAAATCCAGAGCTTCTCTCTCTAGAAAGAACCCCATTTTTTCTTCCACTTATTATTCTTCGATGCTGCCGGTTTTTCCGTAGGTTTTTGTGGCCTTCGGGTTGTATTCTTTGTTCTGGGCTTTTTTGGCCTCATTGGATTAATAAATTCTTAATAAACCCACGAGAGCATTGAGAATGAAGCCCAGAAGCTCTGGGGTAGGGTGATCCTCTCCCTTTCTCTTCATTAGGTCTGGTTTTTCATGTTTTTGTTAGAAGTATGCCATAAAACCAATCCTAAAGGTTATATTAAGTTTCATATTATTAATATATGGAAGGTATAACTTATCTAATATGTTCTAACATATATGATAAGGTCCATGAATAAATGATAAGAGAAATATGCATCTCAAGGTGTTAAGATAGAGAGACTGATATTTCTCGTATACATCTATTCTAAAAGAGTTCCTACTCAAAGGTTTATTAAAGTGGATATTTAATTAACCGTATGAAGAGTAGCACAGATTTAAACCAACTCATATGGAGGATAGGTAGTCTTTCCTATCAGTGTAGTGACACTTAGGTTAATCTGTGGGTGCATATTAGAGAATATGTACACTGAACATGATCTGCAAAGAATGTTCCTATGGTAGTTCTGTCAAAGGAATATTCTAATGTTATGTCCATTTATTTGGTAGTCCTTAGACCTGAGACACCATAGCTGTCTTGTGCATAGGTTGCTAGAGTTTGATAGTATCTCGTACAGCCTTATCCATAAGGTTGTAATCGGTGCTTATTGGCTCTAATGAGTTATGCATGAAGATGGATGAGTGTGCAATAAGGGATCATCACTCTCAGTTATATGAGAGAGAATGTCAGGATAAGTTCACAAAGATAATTCTCAAAGGGAACCTCTGGCCAGAGTGATAGGTAAACAGTGAAAAGAGTTTCACTGCGATTACCTTATTGAGATTATATTTTGTGGGACAGATATCAAGTTGTTAAGATAGGGTTTGACTAAAACCATACCTATTATCTTAACTGTGACATTAGGGGATGAAGGATTAAATAACATGAAGGGTTCACATAGTTCTGCTATTCACCTAAACCTAGGGTATGTCATGATATGTTGCTAGATGTCACTCATGACCAGTGAAAGCCTATTGATAAAGTGTTATCAATGAGGGCAAAATTGGAATCGTTCCAATTGAACCTTAAAATAGAAAGTTTCTATTTTGGGAGACATAGAGATGTCCCTGTCACTGCTAGGTTAGGGTGAACCCAAAGGGTCACACACAATAGAGAGTAAGTGAGTTCCTTAAGCTTGTGGGAGGGGAATCCTATCATGGAGTTTGTTTGATTTTAATTATTAAAAGTTAATTGATTAAAAGTCAAAACTAACCGAGAATAGGATTGCTCTATTCAAGGATGTTTGGTCATGCTAGCACTAGTAACCAAACACCCCCCAAAGAGGAGAAAGTCTATAAATATGAGTGTTTAACACACTCTAGGTCAAGCTAACCCTAAGGGCCGAAATTCTCTTTCCTCTCCCTCTCCATTCTAGCTTGCCACAAAGGTTGTGGAAGACTGGGAAGGCTTTTGGAGTCTTGCTCTCGTGTGGATATGCTTTGGAGGTTTCATACTTTTGAAACTCGAAGGAAAGCTACACCGAAGAACACAATCAAGTAAGTTTTTATTTGCTTTGATTAATTGTGTTTATTTATATATATGATCCGATGCTTGAATCGTTCTTGGAGGTTTTGTGAACATGGATTTATTTTATAAACAGAAAAAGTTTTTGTTTTACCTTTCCGCTGCGAATCCATGTCTGTGTTTTTTTTTATAGAACCTTTCAGTGGTATCAGAGCCATATCAAGCATGGTCATGTATAATATGATGGCAATCAAATGGATATAATAAATTAAAATCAAGTTTATGTGGTTTAAAAATCACATATGAAATTCAGCCATGGAGGATTTGCCTCCTAGTTTATGTTTTGTTCTTGTCTTTAATTATGGCAACTAGGGTTTTAGGAAACCCTAGAAGGTCACGGCTTGTTGGGGCTGCACTCTAGGTCACGGCTGCATGGGATGCACACATATAAGGTTCGGCCATGTGGGTTTTTACCCACTTGGTGTTTTGAGTTTATAGGGTTTGATGAAAACCTCAAAAAGTTTTTTGGTTTTCTCTCTAAATCTCTCTCAAATTTCGGACCACCTAGGGTTTGTCATTCTTGAGATTTTATGATTAGGGTTTGATCTTCATAGTATGTTGATGCATGGATGATGATCGAAATCCCCTAATAGGTATGTTCTCTCTCTCTTCTCTCTCTCTCTCCAAATTCGGCAACTAGGGTTTTTGAACCCTAGCTTGAATATTTTTTATTTTAATTTTTGATTTGGGTTATGGTAACCCTAGAATCATTGATTATTATTGAATCTTGAATTTTTGAAAACCCTAGACATGATTAGATCATGTTCTTGTTTTTTGAAAATATGATCAAAAGATTGTTTTTTAACAAAATCATAGTTTTGAAAGCTTTTGGGGTTTACGGCCATGGGGTTTTTCCCTTTCATGGATTTCGGCCATGAGGATACTTCATCCTCTAGGTTGTGGCTTAATGGGTTTGAGAAACCCTAATGTAATTTTATGTTCTTGATTAAATATTAAATGTGTTTAATGTTTAATTCTTGAAGCTTGTAATTACATGATTTTAAATTTGTTTAAATTCATAAGTTAATGAAGTTCTTGTTAAGTTGTAACAATGGCTTTTTAGGGTTCATCAAAAACCCTAAATAAGTTGAAGATGGTGGCTGCATTTTGATTTAGGTAACCCTAAATTTTTTTTTTTTTTTTTTTTTTGGATAATTAAGAATTTATTAATCCAAGAAGGGCAGAGCCCAAAAGAACAAAGAACAAAGAAAACCGAGGCCACAAAAACCTACGGGAAAACGGGCAGAACCTCCCCTAAAAAATGGACAAAAGCCAAACACACCTGCCTAAAAAACAGTCCAAACTAAGAAGCACAACAGAAACCACAACAGAAACCGCCCACAGCCCGGGCCCAAGCAACCAAAAAAAACAAAACCAACCCTAATGCTTAAAGATATTACAATGAAAA
>JAESVK010059750.1:151610-183578 GCA_017140935.1 Hamamelis virginiana | reverse complement strand
ATGCCCAAGGCCACCGCCTCTTGGGCCTTCCCTCAGGGCCGGCCCTGGGTTGAACCATGATATTATTGCCTTAAAAAATGAATGCCGAACACTTAATCTCAACTCAACTTAAGCATTAATCCCAATAAGAAACACATATGGTACCTTCGATACCATGTAAATTACAATGGATCCATTTGGACAACCCAACAGGCCGTTAATCATTAGGGGTAAATGCAAATCATACTATGATGGACCACTGCTAATTGCATGGCGGAGATCGATAACCACAGAAGCCAACAATATGATGGACCATTTGAAGGTACTGCAAATCGCAACTGGCATAATTCGTGCCCAGCATCTGTTTATAATCTTCTAGATATCGCTTATGATAGTAAAGAAGTTGGGGTAGGAGCTATAGATGGATACTAATAGCACAACTTGCTTAATTATTGTTGTATACTCTAGCTCCTCTCATGAGTTAAGTCTTGCTAATGTAGTCTTCTATTTGGCAGTTATGTGAGTTTATGTATCTGTAAGCTAGACTTAAAATGTGTGATAATAAGTTTCAGTACGAAACTCTTCTGCCTTGTTCACTATATATATATATATATACACACACACACACATATAAGCTTAATTTTTAAGTTTTATTAGTAATCTTTCGGATAGTTTGAGCCGTTAAGGACAAATATTAGGACATGCATCTTAATTATGTAATCCAATTAACGACTAAAATCAAAACATATAGAGGCAAATTTATGTATATTTGTGTTTATGATCATGATATTTGTATTTTGCTTTCAGTCATTAGATTATCCTATAAACTAATTTATATTTTCACCCAATGTATTACACATTAGGAGGTCCTAATATTATTTATGTTTATTAGGAGCAAATTCAAACTCACAGATCGGCCATTTGGATTAGCTTGTCTAAAATCACTTTTGAAAAGCTATATATCGCGCGATATATTTCTTTAGAGTTATGTCTCAACCATCTAATCATATATATCACTACACCAAAAAAGCTTAAAGAAAACGATTTTAAACCGTCTTCTTTTAAAAAAGAAAATGACTTTAAAACTGTCTTTATGAAAGCTGTCTTGTTTGTCTGAAAAGAGAAGAAAAGTTTTTTTAACAGCCAAGCCCTGATCCATTATCTTAGTGGACCGGTCTAATGGACCGAATTAGACAGACCCGATCCAGTCTGATAGCTTAACAGGCCAAGCTCCGATCTGATCTAATAGCCCATTAGCCCAATTTTTTAACAAGCTGAACCGGGCCGATCAGCCCATTTTGACACAACAAGGACCCACGGACCAAAGAAAATCAACTGAGTTGGAGATAGAGATAGGAATCCTAAAAATGCAAATGAAAACCTCTTGATAGGCTGGTTGAAAACTCTTATTTTACGGTCCGTTTGTGTTAAATTTTCCTAAAATCATTTTTTCAGATATGTTTTTTCACCTATCTCTTTTTGATCGAAGTTACGTTGAAAGCATATTTTCATATATCAAAATTTTCATACCGGAAGTGATTGCAGTAAAAGTTAAGGCTCACTAGTTTTTGCCACGGTATATATGAAAATTTTGCCACCCATTTTATATTTCTACCTCAATTCAAAATCATCTAAACGTAATTACTACATTTTTTAGATCAAATAAAATTTCAAGCTTAAAAGATAATTTTAAGAAAAATTAATATAAATGGACCGAAAGACCAAAATCTGGTTGATCGACCCCTCAACAACCAAAGATGGGCAATGAGGGCGCTCTATTAATTGTCCAAAGAGTGGATTGCCGATGATTAGATGTATAAATTTAAATCATTCACAAACATCATCTTCAATTAACATCAATCTTCTTCTATAAATTAATTAACATCATCTTCAATTTTTTTATGATCCTAATAATAATTGATTTAATTGTCCTAATTTATAAGTGGTAGTCACTTGACTCTGCAGTAAAATTTAGGGAAAACTATTCAAAAGTGCCTGAATTTGGAGCTTTATACCACGCGGTCTAATTTTATACTAGGAGGTCCGTGAGAATTTCAAATTCCTTTGTCTATTTATTATGTTAAAAAATATCTTAGATTGGGTAGAATAAAACACTTATGTTAGGGATTTATGGGTACATCCCTAAATTTTAAGCTAGTGGTTGTTAATACTGGCCGCCGGTCATGCATCCCCAAAAGTTTAGCGGGTGACCGTTATATTTCACCAGAAGTTCACCTCTCTCTCCCTCTCTGCATGCATGCATGTACACATCTCCATCTCTGCATG
Organism: Hamamelis virginiana; assembly: GCA_017140935.1. NCBI lineage: Eukaryota > Viridiplantae > Streptophyta > Magnoliopsida > Saxifragales > Hamamelidaceae > Hamamelis > Hamamelis virginiana. The sequence continues at coordinate 181,313 of JAESVK010059750.1, read as the reverse complement.
CATGGATTTACACATACTGATAGATGGAGGTGAATATTGACAAATGCAAATTTGGTGGACTTAGTTGATAGGGGCCCAGGCGAAATGAATGAGTGAAAATGAAGAAGGATAATTAATTTGATATTTAGTAAGGTGATTGGGTCTATTTCTTGCTAAATTATCTCAATTAATATAGGAATGAAAAAGTATACCTTCGTGTGGAAATTGTTTCCTGAGTTAGGAGAGGATCACGTGACTTGAGCGTGACACATAATTTGCACCTGTCATGACTCATATATATGAAAGGAAACTACATAAGACAAGGAGTAAGTGGATTCCAAATCATAGACTATATATCCTTTCATCGCGCTGTTTCTGTACATCTCAATCACGAGGCCTGGCCGGGTCGGTGTTTGTTCCGGTGAGTTCAAAGAAATGGCGGTGCTGAGAGAGAGAGAGAGAGAGAGTTTGAGAGCGAGAGAGAGCGAGAGAGAGAGAGAGAGAGGAATTATAATGTATATTTTATTTTATTAGTCATAATTCTTAATTAAGAAAAAAATATATATCAAAATAAATATTAAAAAAAAAAAAAACTAACAATTTTCGTTGATTTGTCCATGGCAGACTTGTAATAATTGAATTAAAAAAGTTTGATTTAACAGCATTTAATGTGTAATTGGGTATCTTAATAAAATAGGATATTGTATCTAAATTTGGGTATTGGATATTCTTTGTAATTTGGGTATTCTTATATTACATGGATATTTGACCATTAGAAGGGTATTATGGTAAAATAAAAAATTACATTTGTCATTTCCAGACATATGGGAGGTTCATAGATGTCATTATTTGAAAACTTGAATTTATTTTGAGGAAATTCCGTTCATTATTACAAATGAAAGTAAAAACTAGCTAGAAATAAAAGCGGTTCATAAATTTCTAGAAATTAATTTTATAGCACTAATTATGATGATGATTTTAATTTTAACAAATGGACCATTAAATTTAAAAAAAAAAAATGTTAAGTTTTCAAAATTGTCTCTCAGTGTTGACTAAATAATTTTTACTCAAAACTTGTCGCACTTTTCAAAAGTGACCCTAAGCAATTGAAAAATAGGACTCCTCATCTCTCATAAGGCTGTTTGCAATTGAAATAAAATTGGCCGGGACCAAATTTAGTTTGTCTGTAATATTAATTTGCATGGCTTTCTGTAACTAATTTGCTCAACTATTTTCCAGTTTGTCAACGTACAATTTAAGAAGTTATTTCCTTTTATGCTAGAGAAAATCTACATATCCAATTTCCCATAATAGTACTGGTAGAAGAATGATAATTTGAAGATATAACATACAATTAAGTTCACATTAATTGAAAGCTCCAAAAGTTACATGATATGCAGAGCATTCGCTGAATATATGTCCATCAATCTTAGCTAGTATATATATATATACCACAATGTGAATTACTTGGTGAGCCAAGGCTTTGTGTTCCTCTTGAAGATGCCTGATCCATAGGTGGATAGAAAGATTTCAAGAAGAAGAGGAAGCTGAAAAAAAAGGTATAGGAAAATTGGGAAAGTAGCACACACAATGATTAGAATAGGAGGCCACGACGATTGTCCTCGCAGCATAAGAATTAGGGCAGTAGAAAAGGCTGCCATCATGGTTACAAAAGATAAGAAAAGGGCTGTTTGGCCAACGATCATCTTTGTGAGCAAGGACTTGAGGAAATCATCTTCTGCATAACGTGATGTAAGGATTCCTAAGAATATCATGGCGGATGCAGCGGACAAAAGGAATGATATTGCATCACATACTAAAAAAACCTTGAACAAAGTTGTCTTTAAGAGTATGGGAAGGCCTGTCTCGTCGCTATCACCACCAGGAACAGTAAAGGCTACAGTAAACATAATGGTAACTATGAGGGCAGCTACAACACTACAAGATGTTGCGTTGCCCTTCATCCATTCCTGTCCCTCTTTCACCATGTTCTTATGGTTCTTTGTGAATAAATCGCGAGGTTTTTTACCGTCTAGGTTTAAACTTACCCTACACTTAAGATTCACATTGGATTCCACCTCCTGCAATGATTTAGTGAAAAACATAAAGAAATTAAATACTACTAAGAAGTAAAAGGCTATATATAATATTTCATTTAATTTGTTATCAAAACAATATTATCGAGTCCATGTTGCTATTCACATTGATGCATGCTGTCAAAATCCATTGGAATTATGTTTTAATTAAACAGGAACAATTTAACGAATTAATCAAGAGAAGTAATTAATGAATTCCAAGTTTCTCCATAACTCATATATTTACGAATAATCCATCTAAATTTTGGAGGTCATGATTAAGCAGTCCATGATTAAGCAGGAATGTTATTGACTAGTGAATTATTGAATAGAAAGTTGGAGTTTTAAGAGAGAGATAAAGTTAAAAATGATGACCTGAAACCACTGTAGCTCTCTTTGCATCTGTAAAGCTGCACCGGATATGTGATCAAGTTGACTGGAAGGTCCTAACATCCCTGCCAAATGTAACATATTATTCTGAAGTTAATCAACTTTAGTTGTCAATAAGTCCTTCCTTGCTTTAATCCCATGTAGAAGATTGAAAATCTTTTCTTGACGATATAGAACTGCACACATAAATATATCTCTATCATGCTCATCAATGCACCATAGAAGATCCGGATTAGCTCTGATTAACTCAGTTATAAACTCAACATTCCCATGCCTAACAGCTTGGAAGATTGCTTCGAACAGTAAGCCACTTTTGAGCTCTGGGTCACTTAAAGCTAGTGATGTTTTAGCAATACAACGTACAAGTTCAACAGCTCGAACATTCATCAACTTTCTTTTATATATGATATCGAATCCTGCAGGGTCAGTGACCAAAACAAAATTAAATGTAAGTGAATAAAGACATTAATTAACAAGACATGATGCTAAAATAAGATAGAAGATTTAATTGAGTAGTTGAAGCATACCTAGGAGTTTTAGGAGACATGAAAGCATGCGCAGCCAATGCAATTGACCCAAAACTGCAATATAAGACCAAATCTAGCAACTTAAAAGACCATGGCGAATTATAGATGAATATATATGTATAACCTATTAGTTGTTAATCAACCATGTTAACACAAAAGTTTCATCATTATAAGTCGAAGAAATTAAACTCCAATTATTAGAGTCTTCACATCATACATGGATCAATTAATTTTCAGAGATGTCCTTTCATTTTTTTTCCCCCTTTAGGCTACTTAGGATTTGGCTGGCTGTGAATTTCCCTTCTAAAACAGAATTTGCCTCAAGTTTTAAAAATCTCACTCTAAAAAACCTGTGATGTTTCTTACTATAGTAGTTTTTCAATGTGGCATTTTTTACAAACAAGCTCTTATATCACTGTGATTTTTGGCATGCATGACAAATATAAGTAAAATATTTTTAACCCGAAACAATTTTTTTTTTTTAATTTTTTTATACAGTAATAGAAATCTTGAGTCCCAACATACCTTGTTTAAAAACGTTCACTTGATCAGTTTGGCCTTGGCCTTGATTTGGTTCCTGGATTTCTCGAGAACCTTGGCCCCAAATTTCTCGATGAGTGAGTTGAAAACCTTTCATGAAAAATAGAAATAAAAATAAGAATTTTCTATTGATGAATGTGGTATGTTATACATTACAGCTCCCATGAAAGTATCTCCACCGGCCTACTTAAAACAAATGAAAACAGAAAAATATAAATTTACAAAGATTCAAGTCAAAGGTTAATGGGTGAGAAGTCCTATTTTAAAAGTCCATGAATAAAATCCTCCTAATCTTTCTTTCTATTTAAGAGATTTTTATTGTACAATACAAGGTCCCATTCTTTTGGATACATTTTTCTTAATGCCAAGTTTGTCCTTTTAACAATAAATATCTATACTCCCACAAATCTGCATCGAGATCGGGCTTGTCAGTCCATGATGACACGTTCAGAATGAAGCAGAAATTGGGGAAGAGGGTGGTTGGTAGAAAAGGGAAGATTTGCAAAAAAGTTCTCTTGTAGGTGGAAAGCAGGTTACGGTGTGCATTAACATATGTTTGTCGACATTTTGTGTTTTTTTAAATGTTGATAGACGAAACTCTCGTGTTACAACTGCATATAGGGAGGAGTAGGTGACCTTTAAACCTTTGATGACTAACCACTACTCCAAGATACACTATTTAAGTGGGCAAAATTGTTTAGAATAAATACATATGGAGATTTGATCCTGTCAGTATTTACTAATTTTAATAAAGTTAGCAAACACTCCATGGCCTTTTGATCTCACATCATAGCCGATATCTAACTGCCATGGAGTACTTACTAACTTTAATAAAGTCAGCATTTGCTAACAGATCATTTCAATATATATATCTATAAAAGTCGTGCCTATAAAGTTAGGTTTGCACCAATTCGTTTGATAGATTTAAATTTTCTTCAAACTTCTTTACCTTGATAACCCAACATGCCACATGATTTAAGTACAAAACACTACTACAATAATAGTCAAAGAAGACAGTATAAAGAAGACAGTTTTGAAAAACGTCCTTAAAACTTTAAATAGAAGACAGTTTTTATGAACTGTCTTCATTATAAAACATTTAAGGACAGTTACTCGTAAACTGTCTTCAATGGGTTATGTATGAAGACAGGTAATTTTAAGAATTTTTTTTTTTTTTTTTTTTTTTTTTGGGACTTAGGTTAAACGACACCGTTTAACTCCCCACTATATATTTCCGCACCTAGCAGCCAAACATCTCCAGTCACGCATTTTGGTTTCCCTCCAAAAACCTCTCGAAACCCGCTTGCACGGCTCCATCCCCCTGCACTTCGCAATCGAAACCCTAGCCTAGTCATCCCCTTCCGTCTTCAACGGTCCTCACCAAACCCTAGCCCATTATCTGCTCCGGTCATCACTGTACATCGTCATGTTATTTGCTCCGGTCATCACCGTACACTCAAACGATGGTATCGCTCAAGCTATTAGCTCCGGTATATGCTCAAGCTACACTCAAATGGCGGGTGAATGGATGTTGAAACCCTCACAAGTTTGATCACATTCATGTTGTTTGAGCTTCAGCCATATCCTTCTTCTACCTCTATAATCGATTCTAGTTGTTTTTGCAGGGACATTTGAACTAATCTGCACAATTTCATACCCTTCAGCAACTGTCAAGGGGCATCATTCCACGGGAAGAATGCATTGGTTGATTTTTTAACCATACACGGTTGATTTTATTTTGAGGTATGTGTTTTTATTTCAAGAAGTTTCCAGATGTGTATATATGGTTGAAGTCCTTGAAAATTTTTAACAATGAAAATTTTCAAGCTAAATTCTCTCCTTCTCTTTTGTGTTGCTGTTTTGTGGTTGCTATTGTCGTTGTTTTGGGTATTGGCTGCTCTGTTTTTCCAATTTTCAGATTGGGTGTCCTTTTCTCTCCTTTGTGATTGATTGTGATGCTGTTATTCTTGCTTTAATGCTTCGAGAGTGGGCGAGAAGAGGATTGCCCCCCTTGGAAATTATTCCAAAGGTACGTCACGACTTGTCTAGCATCTTCAGAATAGGTGAGGTAGTGCTTGAATGGTTTTGGTTGAATATCTGAAGATGGGTTATGCTTGAATTGTTTTGGTTTAACCTAGGTGGCCTATAACAAAATAAAACAAATTATCACATCTTCAGGTATCAATTCAAAATATGATATCCTTGTTTTAAGCTATTGTCTATTGTTGTGACGCATCTTACTGCTGTCTTATTTCTTTAATCATCTGAGCTTTGAGTGGTTTTTTTTCTGTTACTTTCCCTTGTCCTTCTTTAACATATATAAAATTTATATAAAAAAAATTTTGAAACTAATGAATTTAAAAATTGGATTTTTTTTCCATCTAAAATATAAGTTACTATATACTATTCCAATCCATCTAATGGAGCAATTTCTAATTATGAATAACAACACAACATAGTTCACCTAAGATTATTTTTTCCCATGAATCAAATACTTGTAAACTGTTTTATATCAAAAGGTGGATGCATCCGCCTCATTAAAGAAGAGGCCAGAGGGGCTATCATTTGGCAATAAAGCCAACCTTACTTGAAATCTACCACCTTCTTCAGGAGTCAAGTTCCCTGTGTTGCTTGTAATGTCTGTTTTGACCAATCCTGGATGCACACAATTTACAAGGAAATTGGGGAATTTCCTTGCTATGAGTCTTGTATAGGCATTTACAGCAGCCTTGGATACTTTATAGGCTGATACAGTTGTAGGCCAGCCATTAGCTTGCAACTTATGCTCCATGAAATACCTTAGAAACCATTCCAAAACTTCATATAGTTTTTCTTCTGTTAGGCTATCAACATTGTCCAGCTCTGCATTTGCCTTCTTGTTGCAGATATACTGAACTAACAATATGAAATAAAAATAGGTTACCGTGTGTACGTTTTCATTCCTTTCAGGAAATGCAAATGAAGCATGAATCTACCCCATTTGTTTAGTTACCTTTAGCTGTCCATAGAAGGAAGAGACATTCACTATCCTCGCTGATTTGGTCACTGTGTTTGACAATTGAAGATAAGAGTCATATTCACTCCTCGCATTTGTCATAAATAAAAAAGAAGCTTTAAATGAAAAGACAGATGAGGCGCAGACTATAAACTACAGAGAATATAAGACCCATGTTCTTAAATTGGTTAGAATAGGACCTCTTCATTACATATATCAGTTGTCTTTTTTGTCTTACCATAAAGAAATGACCTTTTGTTTTTTGTTTTTTCTTTTTCCTTTAAATTTTTTGCCTGCAGTGTAAAAAATGCAGAGGACCCAACTGGAGTTGAGGTCTTAAAACAAGGCCTTTTTGAGAGGCATATCAGTTGCCTTTCATGTATTTATAATTAGCTTTGATTTGTTTTTGTGTAGTTTTAATAGGTAAATTGCATGTCTTCCAGTGCAGGGGACATACTGTCATAATGCGTGATTATAGGAAAACTATTTAGTATCAACAGCTGCTCCTTAATTATTGATAGGGAAGCAAAGAAATAATACAATGTGAGGGGAGAAATTGATGCACTCTTGGATAAAGAACTCATAGAGTGTATTGCCTTGCTAGCCTCTTTGTATTATCATTTGCTAGAATTTCGCATAAAATATATTTTATCAATCAATATCTTTCTCTGCTGGCTTCTTAGTGTCTTTTGTTATTGCAGGAGGATGTTCTCTATGCGAGAGTTCGTACACCTGGTGTTGTAGAAATCTAGTTCAGGTTATTATTTTGTTTTATATGTTACATTTCTTTTCATTAATTGCACACTATATCTTTCTTTCTTCTTTTTTCATTTTTTGTAGAAAATTTCTATGGCTTTGTCGATAACACGTCAGTCCTAATAAGTTTTCATACTCGAACATCTTAAATTTAGTTGGGATTTACAAAAACACTTTTTAGGAGGGAAGCATGGCCTTAGATCTATGTTCAGCTGGCTCTATTAGGCATAGATAAAGTGCCCATCTTTTGAAAGAAAAAACATTTCTTTGGTCTGCAGCAAAAAGTATTTTGTGCTCTCTCTCAGAATATTCTTTTTCTGCTGCTGCCACGGAGTAGAAAATATTACAATCATTTACTGAAATAGTTATTTGAATCTCCTGGATTGGCTGTTAATTAACATTGAACATACATACCTTAAAATGATACCACCAGTTGATCTGCAGTCATGTGGCAAATGGTGCTGCTAATCTTTTCTGGACTTTTTTGTAAACAACTTTACTTCCTTCTTCACTCTCTTTTTTGTTCTTAGTTTGCAGCTGCTAGAGCATGGACAAAATGGGAAATGATGACTGCCCATCTTATTCCAAATGAAGAGAACATCAAGAAAGGAGATGATGATTATTTTTCATTGGTAAGTTAATTTATTAGAAAGTATCATGGTTTTCTTAGTCTTTTGGTAATTTGTGAAATATGGTATTTCTGTGTAATTTTATAAGCACCCTAGTTGATTATATTTGTTTTGGTTCATGCAGTGTATGACTCTAAATGATAGGAATATACGATACATAATGCCTGTGGAAAACCAAAGTGTATCTTTTGATCTTTTCATTGAGTTTAATTTTTTCTGGAAAGTCCACAATCTTTGTACATTTCCTGCTTGCAAATAATGGTTTTCTTAGTGTCCTACTTGCAAACAATCTTAATGTCCTGGTTGTTTGACTAATTTGCAGTTAATTCACATCTTACTTCATTCATAAGGTCCAAGTCTCAGGTATTTATAATGCTAGATTGAATATATCTCTGCTTCACAATTTTTAATCGAAATTATCTGCTATAATAATTTGTGTTTACATTATACTTTTGAGTTGGATGAATTCTTCTCTGTATTGAATCAATTTTGCTATTCTGTCATTTTGGCAGATTCTTCCATGTGATTTGCAGGACAATCTTCTAAATGAACCCAAAAGAGATCAAATTTTAGAGGTACTTATTCTCAAAGCTGTAGGCATTTTTTGGATAAATCCTGCAGCCCTGGTGCTAACACACTTATTATGTTGTCCCTTTCCTTGATGATTCCCAGTGTTATAAAATTTAAAATACCATCATCTCATGTAAAGAATTGAATGTTAAAAAAGAACAAGAACTGAAGTAAATCCTCAAGTTAAAGGTGTGAACCTTTACCAGGAAGACGAGGAATCGATACTAAAAAGCTTTTAAGTTACTATTAATAGAGGAATGGATACCGAAAAGCTTTCAAGAACAATTTCAACTTGATCCATATTATGCTTAATTTACTCAATTCATTTTCATTCTACGAAACCATTATTTATCCTTCTCTTGTTACAACTGCTCTAACAGGCATATCGCACCATTGATTATCCAGATTATGCATAAATACTCTTTACTCTCTCTCTCTCTCTCTCACACACACACACACATATTTATTTGTAGTTTTGATAGAGGGCCCAAAATTCAACAAAGAGTGGTTAGTGTGTTATCTGCTGTTTCTACTGCAGTAATATTTATTCTTCTAAGAACTTTCTTTGTTATAATTGTTATACGAAAAATCAGGTTAGGATTATTGATGATGATATTCCCTTGGCACAATTTGCGGTTGCTTTTAATGGAGCATCTTGGACAGATCCAGATTCAATTGCTCTTATGGTCATGCAGTCTATGCTGGGTTCATGGAATAAAAATGCAGGAGGCAGAAAGCACATGGGGTGATATTTTTATTTTTATTTTTTTTAACTACTCATAACCTTTATAAGGGATCAGATTTCTAACTCAAGCTACTTGCCTTTGATATTTTCTTTTGGAAGCACATTCATTGAGATTTCTCGAGAACTTTACTGCTCATAACCTTACTGCACATTCCTTGAAACATTAATTTTATGTCTGTAAATTATTTTCAGTTAGAAGGAGGTAGCCAAGGATAAACAGGAGTTGTAAATTATTGCTCTAAGTACCTTCGTGGGGTTGGCCATATACCTCCCTGCCCTTCTATATGTTCTCCTGAATTTGTTTACATGCTCTTTGTGGCATGCATTCATGTTCAGTTTTATGTTTAAGAAATCTTTTTCATTTCTACATTGCTCACCAGCATATTTTTTTTGGGTACTAATGGACTTTATTTATGAGGGGAAAAGATACAAGTGAGGAGATCACCAAAAGGAAAAAAAATGAGTTGAAGGGATAAAAACAACATATGAGCTATGAAGATAAGAACAAAATATACATTATCATTGATGCCAACACAAGAACATTTAATATACGTTTATTGGGTTTGCAGGAGCCAAAAACTATATGGTCTTTTTTTGTCTCAAAAAACAATACGGTCTACACTATCGTGAAAGGTGTCCTTGTATCTGCATATTTTCTTCCCTATTCCTTTACTGTAAGATACCCAAATCCAGCCCATTTATCTTCCCTCCCTTTGTGTGGTTTTTGGGTATTGATAGGTAGGTTATTGAGGGAGAAGGGAGGTGAACTATTCGAGATAGTGACATCCGAGTTGATGAGACAGCAAGAGGGTGCTGTAGAGATTATGAGAGCAAGGCAGCAAGGGAAACTTGGAGGTGTGGCTGAAGGTTGAATTATCAAGCCAATGGGAGCTCTTCAAACTCATAGTGCATGCAAACTTTATACTTATGAGGTCCATGAGTGAGCCCTTCCAATGTGCCCACAATAAGTGTAGCCTGTGCTTGATGGACAATACGGACCTCATTTTCCCTGCCTCAACCAAAGCAACACAAGCACTCAACTAGTTCCAATATAGGGGTAACACGGAGCCCTAGCTAGACTTTTCTAGGTCTTCCAACTGGCCTGAGTAGGAATCAAGTATCTAGTTCCAATATAGGGGTAAAAGACTAGCCTTGAGGCATCTAATTTCCTCAGATTCGGATCGCTTTGATACCCAATGAGCTCCTATATGAGGAGAGAGACTAATTAGCCTTAGGTGCCGTATGTTGGCAAGTTTCAAAACTTGATTTCACATTTGAGGTTCTATCTTCTTAAGTGGAATGGATACTTGTCAAAGGCACATTTCTAGGTTTATACTAGTCAGACAACTCAACAACATGTCAGTATGCTTGTTCGGCAGATTAGTGAAACTGACTACTTTCTGGGTTGTTGCCTTTAAATATGAATTGTGGTTATGCTATTGGTTTCTGGGAATCTGAATATCATGTTGTGTTTGACCAACTTGATTCTGGTATGTGTTGTCTTACATATCCACAGCATTTTTTAAAGCAACTGGTAAAGAATGTTTTCTAATTGACATATAACCATCAAATTCGTTGTATTGAAAGTGATGGATAATCACGTATTCAGCAACACCTTGATCTCAATGCATAATTTGAAGCACATCAAATCTTTATGAATTTGGATTGCACTTTGTTCTTGAAGGATACAAGTTTGTTCCGACACATTTCCCACCTTTGGACTAATTTTGATTTTTTTTTTATTAACTTGGTCTTGAATCATGTCTACAGATGGATGCTTTAATCTCCCACAGCTCTATTATGCTTGTGTTGGAGAGAGCACTCATGCTTACCAGAGCCCTTCAAAAGATCTGACTGCAATTAATAACCGCTTGAATTGGTATATATGTGGTTGAAATTTAAAATCTCAATATGAACTCTATCTTGTATGATATTGATGATGTCCTTGTTATCTTTATTCCTTTTTTCAGTACCCGTAAGCTCAGAGGTGCACTCAACTTTGATGATGTCGATGTTGGGTTGGTTAGTGATGCTCTGGTGGCTGACAGCCTCTACCTGCAAAATGGGAGTTGCGCGTCATCCTCAGGTGAACCCTTGAAATCTGACCAACCTGACTCTTAATTGTATGGTCACCACTCTATTTTCCTTGTATGTAAATCCTAGTTTTCCTCATTTTTCCTTCCCTTAATCTATTAAGTTATGACACAGGGTCTGGTATGAGCGGTGAGTTATTGTAGAATGGCTGCCACCAACCCCTAGTGCTTTTGTACTTTAGATCCTGAACTTGGGAGTGGTTGGTTCTAATTAACTAACTTAAATGAAATTTCTTTTTTGATTTGCTTTAGTTGAAGTACGTTGTCGATCTTCGTTGTATGTACACCACATGCATGCATATATAAATAATTTTCATGCTCAATTACTTGTCAACCAAACAGCACAAGGCAGTCATGAGCTGCCAATGCTTCATTGATTTCCTTCAAAAGAGTTGTCAATGATTTTTTAAAGTAAGAATGATGTTGGTTAGTTGGTTTCTAATTTGGTGTTCTGGTGGTGCTGGGAATTTGTATTAAATTAGTTGAGCTTCATTTCTTTAGGGGGGAGTATTGCCTTTTCAATTTCAGGTTCTATAAATTGTTTCCTTTTGTCGTGAATTTTCATGAGAAAAAAAAAATGCCATATGGTAATTCATTAGGTCCTTAAATGTTTTTTGCTTAATCAACCAATCTGTAATTACCATGCGGAAGCAATGAGAGTTGATTTTTGTAACCAATTTGCCCAGTTGTTTTGTTGTTTGAAACTTTGAATAGATCTATTGTAACTTATATGGTAATGGTAAGTACAAGTTCATTATTTTATTTTCCTGTTTCTTGCAAATCTAATAGATCTATTGCCACTAGTTTAATTTAGAAATCCATTGATGTCATTGTTTTCTTACTTTGAATAATTGAACTGATATTTGCATTTCTCTATTTATATATAGGTTCTAAGTTGCATCGAAACGCAAAGTTGGTTGCGCAAAGACTTTTGGAAGATGTATGAAAACTAGATAGCTTGCTTCATGCATATCCATATATTGTGACTTCAATTGAATGGATAAATTCTGTAATTGAAACCGCTTGTTTGCTATTTACATGCATGTTATTTGGAAGGAGTGTTTCCAAATTAAATTTAACACAATAGCTTTTATCTGATTTTTGGTATATGTGGGGTACATGTTTGGTCTTAATTAAGTGAATGAAAATATTTTTATTATGTTTACTAGCGCTTCTTTTATGTACGTACTCAATTTATATGCATACAGGAGTTTTGATACATATTACCAATTAGAAACGTGTATAGGTTTACAGGGAACACTTACAGGTTACCTAAATTCACAGGTTAACATATCAATTAAAATGAAAAAAAAAAAAAAAAGCCTTTTAAGGACAGTTTTTAGTTGCCTTTGAAACACAGATATGAAGACAGTTTTTAGCCGTCTTTAAAATATCACAATACGAAGACAGTTTTTAACTGTCTTTAAAATACACAGATATGAAGACAGTTAAAAACTGTCTTCAAAAGAGACAGATATGAAGACGGCTAAAAACTGTCTTCAAAAGAGTCATATATGAAGACAGCTAAAAACTGTCTTCGAAGGTTCAGATAAGAGGACAGCTAAAAACTGTCTTCAAAAGGGTCCGGACTTTAGAAGACACGGCTAGGGAAGACAGTTTCCTAACTGTCCTCGTATGTCTATGAAGACAGTTTTTAGCTGTCTTCTAATCCTTTTTTTGTGGTAGTGAAAGTTAATGTAAAATTATAAATACAAATAACATTTATTGTAAATTTGTAAGTCTAGGTTCATTATGGTTATTTTTATTTTAGTAATACTACATAATCAAATTTTAGATTACATTTTTTAAAATCATCTAATGTAGCAACATGATTGAACTTTGAAATTAATCCATGAAAGTAGATGTTCTATCTTACTGATGGAACCAGGTGATAGTAAAAAAATGTAGTTTAATTAAATTTGGTCCCACTAGTAATTTAATTTCTTTTCCACTTTATACTGCATTCTCACAACTGGTATTCTTCCAAAAGGATAGAAGAGTACTAACATGAGTAGATGAGTCGCTGCCAAAATAAAAGCCGACGCTTGCTGTCGAAAGCACAAGGCATTTGAGACAATCTGAACACAGGAGATGACCCATCTACGTCTAGGGCAAAAGCCAAATCTGGGTGGCACCGGAGCATATGCAAAGCAACATCTGTTGTATCAAAAGAAACAATTGCATAACAAGAGAGAAACAAGACAATTAAGGCCCCATGCCATTTGCATTATCTTTGGCTAAAATTACTTTAGAAGAACTATGAATATATTCATATATCGATTTCTTTAGAATTAATGTTTCAACCATCTCTTCAATTCGCATACTTAAAGTGATTGTGGTAAAAGTTAAACCATTTTATCACACCTTAAGTCAGGTAGAAGTAATTATATAATATTATATATATGGGATAGGATCACCTAACACCTTATTTTGACTTCTAAACAAACTCCACATTTGCACCCTTAGTTTAGCTTTAATGGCCACTAATGCATCAATTTTAAAACACAGATTCACACTTTTTCACTCTCTCCTATCCATCACATTCCCACGCACACCCCCCCTTCTCTCTCTCTCATCCAACGAGACCTTTTCATCTCCCCTTGTCAGTCACTCTCACCTCCATTATATCATCTCTCTCCGGCAACCACCATCTCACTGTCTCCGGCAACCCACACTTGGTCCATCACTCCATCACTCTCTCCAGTGACATCGTCCATCTCCACTTTCTCTCTTTGGCGATATCTAACCTCAGATTTGGGCCCTCTCTCCAACTACTCTCTCTGCTCACAGCGCACCCAAAATTATTTCTCCCTCTCAGCATAGTTTTTGTGCATTATTTTCCTCCTGCATTTAGAGTGTTCCAATAATTGTATATATAATCAAACCCTATTAAACTGCTCAATATGCTTTGTCTCCCAGCCTGCAGCTTTGATTGAATAATGGGGGCTGAAGGTCTTCATTGGGATGTATTATGTTGAGTGAATAAAATAAAGTATTATGCCAGGATGTAGATTGAACCTTACTCCTTACCTTTTGTTTTCCATAACATTGAAGGAATAAATCCATTATCCATTATAAAGCCATTAAAGAATATGAAGCCGTCAAAGAAAATGAAATCAAGACACTGTATTACATATCTTAAAACTGATCCTTTATATGATGGAGGAATATATGTTAAAAATGCTATAAAAAATGACTTTTGGGACAAGTCTTCCACTTATTAAGTTGATGCATTTCCTCTGTCAATCTTTTGAGGGCTAGAGATTGAGAGGATGGTCGGAGATGGTGAGGGTTTCGTTGGATGAGAGAGAGAGAAAGTGCGTGCATGTGAATGAGGTTTGATGGTATGAGAGGGTTTCGCCGGCGAGGTAAGGTTGGCCGGCGTTGTGACAGACCGGCGAGGGTGACTGGCAGGGGAGAGAAGAGGGTTTCGTGTGAAGTAAGAGAGGGAACGTGATGGATAGGGGAGAGTGAAAAAGTGTTTTTGGGTTTTAAAATCAATGATTAGTGGCCATTAGATTAAAACTAAACTAAGGGTGTAGATAAAGAGTTTGTTTAGAAGTCAAAATAAGGTGTTAGGTGATGCTGTCCCTATATCTATATATACAGCTAGGTAATCTCATATATCTCTTTAGATAAAATGAAATTTTGAGCTTTAAAAAGTGATTTTAAATTAATATATGTGCGAATTAGATTTAGATGCAATTAAGGTCTTACCAAACTTTTCACCAACAATACAATTAGATATAAGCGTAGCGCCACGGGCTTTGTTAACTCCAATTAGCTCATTCATGGGAGTGACTCCGTAAAGATAGTCCACCATATCTTCGTGGCCTTTGGAAGAAGCCAGTACAACTGGAATCATGACAGCTTTAGTTGGAATCCCAATCAACTTATTGTTCTTGTTATAAATGCGTTCTGCCATCTCTTGGATTCCACTTATAGCAGCGGCAGAAAGAGCTGTGTAGCCATGAACCTCTTCTATTTCCAAATCACTTTCTGTCATTAATTGCACCAATTCCTTCACAGTCTCCTTATGCCCGGCCAGCAGTTACCGCCACATGAAGAGCCGTTTTGCCTTGCACTGTAATCACTGCTCGAACAGCATCAGGGCTGTCGCGGAGGAAATTCTTAACAGAATCAAAGTCATCATACTCCACAGCCTTGAGTAGATCCACATACTCTCTATAATCCTCCGACCCTGCAGCCAAGGTTTTCTTATTTTTATTACGAAATTATGAGAGAGAGAGAGAGAGAGAGAGAGAATTGGCTCACCCGATGAGCTCTTACTGTCTCCTTGTGATTGTTCCTTGACTTTGTTTTCAAGAAAATCCCAAGCACCTTTGGCACGAGGGATTTGCCTAATCTCTGAAAGAATCTTTGGCCCGCATGAAATTTGAATGGCATGTAACGCCATGGAATTCTTCTTTTTCCAAATCTCAAATTCAACTTCATTTTTTTCTGGTTTAAATTCTTTATGGACAGTATCCCAAAGATCGTGAGCCTGCAAATAATTTTTTACGCAAACACTCCAATTTTCATAGTTTTCATAGTTTTCTTCGAGAACTTCATGAACGACTCCAGTTGAGACTGAATTTGCCGCCATATATATATTATTTCTGTCAAACTATAAAGTGATGTTAGAATGAAACATACATTATATAATTAAAGACAAGAAAAGGGGTTCATGGAGATGTGTGTGTATATATATCTATAGACAGAGAGGCTAATATGAGGTGCACCGCAATTGCAAAACATATTTTGGAAAATCGATCATAGGATTAAATTCTCTGTTTATGAATGTTAAGTCTGCAAAAAAAAAAAAAAATCAAGGTGATCCAACAGTTGATTTTTGAAAAATGTCCGAATGAAAACTTTTTTGTTTTTTAGAATGTCACCATTTCTTCACAATTGATATTTTTCAAAAACCTACTACTGGATCACCGTGATTTTTTGCGGCAGACATGATATTCATAAGGGGTAGATTTAATCCTATGGTCGATTTTGGATTAAATTGCACGGGACAATTAAAAACCTCTCTTTCCTACTGGTGCTTCATTTGATCCTTTCCGTCCTTTGTCAAACTCAAAAGGCAAAAATATTGTGGCAATTTCGGGAACCAAAATGGACAAGTCCCATTTCAACCCCTTTAAAAATTGATTAAATGTGTTACAATATTAATGGCACACAACTCCCTTAATGAAATTGGAGCTTCATCGATCGTTTGTTAATCTCCCAAATAAGATATATACTGAAGCTTCCTCGTTTACACAGCAATTGTTGAAAATCATGTCTTGATATAAACCTTTACATGTCTGATATATGTATATATACAGTGTCCGTGCATAAGTTGATTTTATTTAAAGTAAGTACGATGCTTTTAACTAATTGTGGGATAGTAGGATATGTATTTTAAAAAACAGACTGTTGGATTCTTCTTAGATACAATGCATGCCAAAAATCACAGATGATCTAATGTCACCATCTCAAATACAAAATGTGAAAACCTTTGACCGACTGACTGCTCACAGTTTTTCTTAGTGACGTAACATGCATAAGTAGTATAATATCTAATTCAATGGTCAATTTTTCAAAATGTGTATCTCACAATTATCTATTAATTTTATGCTTACTTTTGCTAAAGTAAGCATATGTTGACAGGATCGTGATCCAGCAACCAATTTTTCAATGATCAAACCAGTAACCTGGTGGCCCTTTCCTTTGATTGGGTCTGTGTTCAATCTTTATCTCATAACTATACTTTTTCCAAGATTTTGTATAGGACAAAATTAATTAAAAACAAAATAAAAAGAAAAGAATTCTACTAAGAAGAACCCCTTAAATAGTAGGTTCCCTTTCTTTGTCATGCTTACATTCTCAAAATATCACTACATCATCAATCAACGCAGTGACTCTCCAAATTTTCATTGAAAA
The DNA here is from genome assembly GCA_017140935.1 of Hamamelis virginiana. NCBI lineage: Eukaryota > Viridiplantae > Streptophyta > Magnoliopsida > Saxifragales > Hamamelidaceae > Hamamelis > Hamamelis virginiana. The sequence continues at coordinate 164,080 of JAESVK010059750.1, read as the reverse complement.
AAAGAAGAATCTATACCTAAAGCTAATACAAATAGCAAGACAATAATATGAGAACGATATGGTTAATGGTTTTAATTATTAAGGGACCGTATGGTTGCTTGCATAAGCAAAGAAAGGCCCAAATGTGAGCCAAAATGGTATTTAACCAAACTAGTTAATTTAATTACTTACAAGGGTACTAGAGCAGGACTATTTCCCCAAGTTGCACTCTAAACTCCGATGTGGATAGCAGCACTTGATGGCATGGAAGAAATACCTGAACTCGATTTGTTGTTTAAGCTTAAGAAACGAAGAGCAGAATACTTGAATAAATAATGGGTTTGATGATTGTGACGGCATTAATTACCAAAACAAATATGTGAACCAAGTTCAAAGAAGATTTTGGGAAGATTTTGGTGCCCAATCATGCTAGACTAGTCAAGATAAGTCTATCCATCCTTGGATGCTTTTGTACAGTTGGAAATGTGAAGTCGGAGGAGTTGGAATAGGGTTTTAGTCATTCTTTAATGCTTTGGTCGGTGGTCGGTGTATTATTCTCCTTTCCCTTACTAATTACTAATAACAAACCCTGTTGATATATGTTGTTTGGGAAAAAGAAAAAAAATCTCCAATTTTAATTGTGGTAGGTTTCAATATCAAACATCTCGGTGGTGCCATGGTGTGGTATGTTAGGGGTAAAATTTGTGGAATGTGGATTCTTTCAATAGTTCAAAAAACAAATGTCAAATTAATCCCATTTGACAACATTACAAACATCCATATAAAAAATGAAAGAATGGTTTTAGCAATTATAAAAAATCATCCAACAATCCCTAACAATTTTCACAACAATGAAAAAATGTATCTTCAACAGACTTGGAAAACTTTGTATAGAAATAAAAAGTGTCTTATGAAACTTGAAAACTTCATTTGGTGAAAACATGCATATTATAGGTAATCAAGATGGCATAGTAAAGGAAGTTTGACTTAGCAATCTTATTTGGTTAACCGGACATATTTCACACGAGTTTTTCTATTCTATTATAGGTAATTAGGTATTTTTATTACTAACATATGAAAATTGATCAAGGCCTGTTCAGTAGCTCCCTCTTTCAGCAAAGCTATAAAAAAATGAAAGTTTTTTATAAGTGCGCACTTATAAAAAACTTCCATTTTTTTACTTTTAAAAGTAAATAAATATAAAGTAGAAGCTTATCCAAAAAGAGTCTTAGTGTTTGGCAAATACAAATTCTAAAAAATTTTTTGTATATAAAGTGTGGAAGTTATTCTTCCTACAAAAGTGGGTTTTCAAAAGCAATCTTTTTTTTACTTCTCCCAAATGGACTTCCCAGAATCTGATTTCTTCTAAAAGTCAATTTTGAAGAACTCTCCAAACACCTATTCTTTTTCCAAAATAACTTTTAAGGCTAGGAAGGAGCCTCCCTAAAGCTATGCCAAACGCCACCTTAGATACTATGCATGTGTATGTCAGGCATGCAAGAAATCACAGTGATCCAACGGTTAATTTCTCAGATATATCGTTAAAAAAACTGTGACAGTTTTCGGCAGTTAGAATTTTTCACAACCTGTATTTTGAGATACTGACATTAGATTACCATGACTTTTTCTAGACATGACATCCATAATAAGAATATCTAATCCAACGGTTGGTTTTTCAAAATAAGCATCCTACAATTACCTATGAGCTTCATATCGATTTTTGCGAAAGTCATTACATGTGCACCAAATTGGAACTACAATGTAAGTACCGATCTTTTTAATTCCTATTTAAATCTTTAAAAAGATTGGGAGTAAGAAAAGGAGAAAGTGTTTATATACTATTAATAAATGGGTCACGTTCCCCTTACACCCTATTTTGACACCTATGTTTACACTTCGTTTTCAAAATACTATCTATGATAAATATTTTGATGAACCGACCGTTAGATTTAATACTTTTTTTATACATATCATGTATGCCAAAAATCATAGTGATCCAACGGTTAGATTTTAAGAATTGTCACTATAAAAAATTATTATGTTTTTAATTAATAAAAAAAATAATAGTTCTTCAAAATGATAATTTTCAAAAACTAACCGTTGGATCACTTCGATTTTTTTCATACATGACAAACATAAGATAAATATCTAATCTAACGGTCGGTTTCTCAAAATATTCGACCTATAATGGTATTTGAAAAAGGGATGTAAACATAGGTGTTAAAATAGGGTGTAAGGAGAACCTATCCCTTAATAAATTGATGTACATTGTTAATATATTTGATCATTATATTAAACGGCAGTCTTTTTCATTTAAAAAAAAAAAATCATTCAGCACTTTTTTTTCCTTTTCTTAATTTTTCTAAGATCCAAACAAAAAATTTAGCACCCCCTTCAATCCTTATCCAATAGTTTTCCTTTAGTTAGCATATTGCGTTAAACCTTGAGCAAAATCTAAGTGGGATTTATGTGATGATGATGATGGATCTCAAATACATATAAAAGACCTTTAATACCATTAAAATATATGAATCATGGAGTGTGAAAAGAGGAACATTGGATTTGATTATTAGGTAATTAACGAAAAGGAATATGTGAATCAAATTCAATGAAGATTTTGGTGTCCAATCATACTAGAGTAGTCAAGATAAGATTCTATCCATCCTTGAATGCTTTTGTACCATTGGAAATGTGAAGTTGGAGGAGTTGGAATAGGATTCAAGTCATTCTTTAATGCTTTTGTACCACTTGTACACCTCAAAGTTGATGGTTTACTCCAAACCAAGGTTTCCTCTTTTGTACCGCCTATTTTTTTTATTTTTTTTTTAACTTAATTTCAATGTCGAGGTTTCGGATTTAAGTTTTCATGGAGGAGGTTTGGTCCATGTATTTTTTCCCTTTCCCTTACTAATTACTAATAACAAATCCTACTTATATATGTCATATGGAAATAAAAAACTAAAAAATCTCCCATTTTAGTTGTGGTAGGTTTCAATATCAAACATCTCAGTGGTGCCATGGTGTGGTATGTTTGGGTAAAATTTGTGGAATGTGGATTCTTTCAATAGTCTAAAAAACAAATGTCAAATTAATCTCATTTGACAACATTACAAACATTCATAGCAAGAGAGAATTAGATAGAAACTATTAGGAGTCGGAACCGAAATTTAGGTTGGTAGAGCATGTTCTCAAACAATTGACCCATGATGTAATTGTATTTAAGGGTACGTCCCATTTAATTCAACTTTATGCCATAAATTCAAGTCTAGAGTTGCCAAATTATAAATCATTGAGTGTGTCTGAACTTGCAAGCCACCGGCCTAATAGCCCATGTGAGAGCAGCAAGCATCATGGTAACTATGAGAGCAGCTACAACAGAACAAGAACTTGCAGTTCACTTCATCCATTTCTCCCCTTCTTCCACCAACTTTTGTGGTTCTCAGTAAACAATTCATGAGGTGTTTTACCATCCAAGTTTTTATCTTCCTTACTTTTAAGAGACCACCTCCTGCAACGATATGATTGTCAAATATTGAAAGAAATGGCCTGTGTTAACTATTGAGAGGTTCACCTTAAATAATCCAAATAAGAATTCTATCCTACTAACATTGATGCAACCAGGATATCCACGGGAAGTTTTAAATATATGTGAACTATATATGAGGATTGGGGATTATATATTAAATTGGGGATTCAATACAATATTGAGGATTGTTAACAAAACTTTTGGAATTTTTTTTTTACTTTTGACCGTTTATTTGTAAAATGGTTATTATTTTGTCTACATAAGAGAATTTTGGTCCAAAAAATATATTAACATAACTATCTTTGGATTGGGTTTGTTCACGTAATATTATGATAAACTTAGAATTATTGACGTAAAATGCCCTAATAATAATAATAACAATAATATTTTAAGCTTACTTCAAAAAAACACTTAGCTTAGCCAACTGATAGATGTCAATCTCACAATCATGTTGCTTGGCATTGTTATAAACTTAGCCAAGTCATCAGAATCCATCCAAATTTTGGAGAATATATAACAATGAATGTTATTAGATTATAGTGAAACTGCCAAATAGCAGATAAGATATTGGAGTTTTAGAAGAGTACATTGAATATAAAATATTTCACTTGTTAATTAAAATATCTGACTATCTGAGAGATATAAAGCGAGATATGAAGATATGATAACCTTAAACTATTGTAGCTCTCTTTGCATCTGTAAAGCTACACCAAATATGTAATCAAGCTGTGTGTAAGGTGCTAGCATTCCTGCCAAATGCAATATATATGTTATTTTTAGACCGATCAACATGAAATGTCAATGAGTGCTTCCTATTACCAAATCCATATACAAGGCTGAAAATCTTTTCTTGGCGATGCACAATTGCACACTAAAATGTCTCTTGACTCTATTTCAGCGCTAGACAGAAGATCAGGATCAGCTTCAGTTATCTCATTTATAAACTCAACAATCCCATGCTTAATAGCTTGGGACTAAACCCTCTTTCCGTTGTGAGAAAGTTAAATTTGATAATTTTTCACAAATGCGACCTAGAAGTTCAAGGGCTTGATCGTGGATCAACTTTCTATCAAATATCTGCTAGAATCCTGGGTCAATTACCAATACAAAATTAAGATTGAAGTGAATGTTAGAAGGAAAACAATATTGGCAAAACAAGATGTTAAAAGGAGATTTAGATGAGTTGAGCCAGCATAACAAAGAGTTTTAGGAAGCAGCCAGTGCAATTGACCCACTGCAATATAAAACCAAATCTACTGGCTCAAAACACTGTGGAGAGTTGTTATTGTTACATGCAGCCAATTATTTGTTAATCAACTATGTTAACACAAAGTACGATGATACTTGTATTGATTTTATTTGAAGTGTGATTTATAGTCCTGAGATATTGGGTTGAAGGAATACTTGATTTGTTCATACCAATATATATATATATATAGTAAACACATGAAGCTTATAGGAAATTATGGGATGTATAAGAAAATTATAATCAAATAGATAAACTATATTATCACTACAACATCTCCAATTGTTAAAAATACCATAGTTATCAAATCCGGACCGGCCGGTTAGACCGGTGAACCGGATCCCTAACCGGTCTGGGTTGATAATTGGACAGTTTAAGCAACTGACCCGCCTTGAACCGGTGTGAACCGGCCAGTTTGACCGGTTGAACCGGTCAATTATAATTCAAAATTTTTTTAAATTAAAATTGTATTTCTTGAGGTTTGAACTCCTAACCTCGTAAGGAAAAAGATGGGAACCTTTACCACTAGGCTATGCTTTACTTCTTGTTATTATCATGCAATATATAAAATATAATCTTATTACATTCATATAATTGTAAAAATCTCAAATATATTTAAAATAATATATATTTTATAATTAAACGGTCCGACCGTTGACCCAGTGGTGAACCAGTGACCCGACCACCCGGCCTCTTGTCCGAGTCGATGTCTGGTCCGATTCTGATAACATGAAAAATACTACCATTGTGCCAAAATTATCTCAAACATTGAATTAATGGAGGAGGGCTTGTTTATGATAATGATATTGAGACTATAGAATTAACTCAACCAATGAGGAGTACCTAATTGTAATACATTGATGTGGATACATAAAAAACATGTACCTGCCTTGCCTATACAAATACAGTATTGTCTTAAATATCTAGAATATTGTAGTGTGTGTCAACATTCTTATACCATCACCTTTTTGTCACTACTAATGTTGGTACCATTGTGCAATGCAATGAGGATGAGAATGATAGAGATGGTAACATCCATATACTTTCATATGGAACAATTATGTCATTCAAGTATCTTTTTAGTAAATTATGTCCCTTTTTAGTAATATTCGCATATCACTTGTAGACATACCACTGAACGGACATTCTTTTTCACAAATATTGAGTGTACTTCCATCAGTTTTTATCGCATGGCAAATGAAGAACTAAATGATGCAATCAATCAATATAGGGATGAGAGGAGAGACGACCTAACGCATCAGAAAGTAGCACTTATTCTCCCATAGAATCGCTTCTCATCCTGAAAGGAAAAGTTGATATAGGAGATGGCTTAAAGTTGCTGCATTAACTATCAAATTAGATATTGAATACTTTAACAAATCCACTTATAGTTGCTAACACCATGTTTGGTCTCAATGGAAAGGAGCTGAGGCCATTGATCCAAAAGTTGACATGGGCTAATTGAAGTATAAAACCTCAACAGAATGAGCACTTAGCTGCAACTTAGGCATTGAACGGAGCTGTTAATGAATAATTGATCCCAAATAATGTAAATAATGATAAGCTTCACAAGACTTCTTGTGAAAACAGGAACAAAATTTCCTCTGTTATATGCTTTCATGAGAGAAACTATTGATATTTAGGCACCCACACCACGGTAAATGTCCCTACCATTTCAAGCTACAAGTTCAAATCTGGTGTTTTTTGAGTCACGGAACAATGATCAAACTTCACCCAGCAACTTAAAATAGACACAAAACTAATTTTCTTTTCCTACACCGAAATTGAGAACCTTCTTCCATGATGACAAATCCTGCGACTTCCTCAATATGCTTAAATGTCAGCCACAAGAAAGTTCCCTGGAAGCGATACCTGCACCAAGCAATATGTTAAGAACTTAGTCATTTCATTCTCAGCCATAAATGCACTGACAAACTTTAATACAAGGTAAAAAGTAAAAACAAGAAAAATACATGCGAAGAAAAAAGAAAGAAAAGAAAAGCCTTTCATTTCAGCAAGTACCTTCTCGCCCAGTTTGAATGGAGGAAGACCCTTGTAAGGGCATGAGCCGCACCTAAAAGCATCCCCTAGTCCACACTGCAAAGTTACATATTAAAAACAGATCTTTCAGAACAGAGTAGCAATATAAGTTGATATAATCAGCTGCATAGATGAACTACAAACAAAAGAACTGGCACATCTCATGCAAATGCAGAACAGTAATGACACTCCATGTTCTCCTGTCTATTAGGCCAAAAAGATGACCTTCAATTATGCTTGTATACTTGTAAACAAGATATAATTAGGTTCCTTTCACAGCCTAACAGAGACCTCTTTCACAAGATATAATTAGGTTCCTTTTGAATAGGATATTCTCCCCAGTCAGGATGGTTGCTCAGACTTTTCAGTCACTTCTGTACAATACTTTAAACCTAGGCAGCTTTCAGGTCGTTTATATTGAGATTCCTACCAAACAAAAGTTATAAAGCAACAACAAGAAGTTGACATTTTTTTTTTTTATCCAAGAAGAAGGGTGATAGGCATCATAGAGGATAACTAGCATCCCAACTAGGTTGGCACACTAGCACCTCCAAAATCATGTGCCATAGACCCCAAAATATTATTAGAAAGGAAGAAAAAATAAAGAGTACAAAAGAAAAGACCAAAGTAAAATAAAGAGGAGAAAAATCTGGTCTTGGTGGCTTAAAACATGCCACAATCCAGCTCACAAAATAAACAAATAAATAAATAAAATAGAATTAAACTATGAACCTATAATTAGGTAAACCTGACATATCCCTCTCCAATTCAGTCGAAAAGAAACCAGGGTCAGAATTCCACCGTGAGAGAGAAGGAAGAAAAATAGCTTTATTAGCAACTTTATCTGCCACGGTATTTCCTTCTCTATAAATATGAGAGACCACAACATTCATCTTTGCCAAAAGGAGAAGACAATTATTCCACTTAGCTAGTAAAGTCCAAGGAGGCTGTAGGTTTTTATGAATAATACCATTAACAAGAACTAGAGAATCACTTTCAATTCACAAATTAAGCCATCGTTTCTCCCAAGCAAAGGAAACGGCCAAAATAAAGCTCAAGAGTTCTGCGTAAAAGGCAGTCTGAATCCCAACACTGCAACCGTAAATACCTTTCACAAAACCTCTATGAGATCTGAAAACACCTCCACTAGCAGCTTGACCAGGAGAGCCCCTAGAAACACCATCTGTATTAACTTTCACCCAATCCGGAGGAGGCGGAAGCCAATAAACTGGAACAATCTTAGGAGCCTTCTTAGGAATACCATAAACTTTGAATGTTCTAAGAATCTTCAAATCCAAAATTGAATGTCCCATGTGAGTTGAAATCAAATTGCTACCTTCTTTGATCCAATGTTGCACCAAGTCAATGGCTTTATTAACAGAGATCAACCTATCCTCAAATTTTAAAGCATTTCTAGCTTTCCAAATTATCCATAAAACACTCAAAACAGCAACCTTCCATAAATCTGCAATTTGCGGACTAAAGGAATGAGAGAGCAACTTCAACAAAGAATTCTGAACATTCTGATCAACAGAACAAGTAACATAAAAAGCTGCATGAAGCCAAGACCATAGAGAATGAGAGAAACCGCAATGAAAAAACAAGTGTGCTGCAGATTCAACATGGGAAGGCTGAGTACACAAACTGCAGCATGATACCATATGAAAACCTCTATTTTGTAAGTTGTCCTCAGTTGGAAGTTTATTATAATACAATCTAACAAAAAGAGTTGATCTTCTGGGAGGAATAAATTTTTTCCAGATGACTTTACCCCAAGATACTTTAGAATGCTTAATTCTACTAAATTCATAAGCATCTTTAAAAGTAAGCAAACCATCTGAAGAGTGCCTCCAAATAAGTTTATCTGAAACAGGTTCGAGAGGAAGGGACAAGAAGTTGACATGGTTCTCACCTATGGGATGTGCAAGGGATAGACAAAATGCAAAGGATAATCAAAGACATCTAGAGCCTGTTTACTTCGTGAAAATTTTCGCAATTTTCATTTTCATTTTCAATAAAAACAGAAAACAGTCTAAAAAATGCGTTTACTTGTAAAAAATGAAAACTATTTTCAAGAAAATGAATTCAGTTTTTAATAAAAAAGTGAACATTAAAAAGACGTTTTTTGGATTTTCACGAAAACTGAAAACAATGATTATATCATGTCAATGCTTATAAACATAGAAAAAAATATGTAGACCAACTGTAAAACCAAAAAATAAAAATAATAAAACATATAGAGATAGTATATAATTTGTAGTAAATGCATTTACACTATTTTTAGATTTTGAAAATAGTTTAAATTTTTGCAAAGTAAACACATTTTCTAAATTTTGAAAAATGAAAACGAAAACAGTTTTAAAATCTTTTTACAGAAAATAAAAATTGTACAAATTGTAAAAATTTTCATGAAGTAAACTGGGCCCTAGTTTATTGCATCTTCTGAACTCAAACGCCACTACAGAGATAGAAAAGTTCTTCCAAGAAAATATTATCAGCCAGGAGATCTAGGTGCACCCATTATATGAAAATTGTATGGATATGGTTCTAACATGATTTTTTCATACTGATGTTACAAAACCATCCATAAACTTCCATTAATTTGTTCCTAAAGTTAAACCCAAAGTTGATGTTTACAACCGCATTCATAATGGGAGCTTTAAATAAAACTAGTTCCTTTTACCCTGTCCTAACTAAGCAGAAAAGAACACAATTGGTAAAGTGAATATTCATATCTGCTCTTACCCATTCAAACACTACCTAATTAGGGCACTTCTATTTCTTTTCTAGCTACTATTTAAAAGAGAAGGGAAAAAGTGGACGGTGGTCTAAAACTCACCCTGAAAGACTGAACACCTTCAAATGGCACAGCTGTTTTCAGTTGAATAACTTGTGCATCCACGAACCCTGCCATCAACAACTTCCGCTCAAGAGAAGAGGTACTCTGCAAGAAAACCCAACTAAGATATCTTACTACAACAGAAAGTCTTTCCAAGCTGCAAATTAAACAACTATTACCTGATCTATATGGCCTGTAGCGGATCGAGAAGTCATGTGAATTAGGATTGTCCCACCAGGCTCCAACACTCTTGAGACTTCCTTATACAACTGATCACCGGGAAATTCAGGTGATCTAGAGATAGAAATAACGATATCCATGGAGGAAGATTCCACAGGCAGCTGACCTGTTGTTATTCAAGTCCAAAATATAAGACCACCATAAATAAATATATGAATTTAAACTATACAATATATATGTGTATGTATATAGTTTAAAAATAATCCAAAATCTGAATTGTCTGTGATGTTAGCGGTTAGGAAGCATATAGACCAATAAGAATATGACAAATTTAGATCTCAAGATTTGAGAGCAAAAGAGCTTGTAAGAAATCAAGCCATGGGCAGTTAACTGAACAAAGTGGCTGAAGAAATCATGGACTTTCCCATCAAAAGAAGATATGGTTATAACCAAAATCAAGACAGCTTTGTCCAAAAACAAAGATGAATGAGACAAATAGGAAAAAACACAAGCCTTAATTTTGATAATTTCTTCTCAAAGAAATAAAAGAACACGATATAGTTCTCAACTAAGGCTCCAACTCAGAGCATAAGCCCTCAAGAACAACAAATGGACATGTGTAATATGTGAATATCACTTGGCAGATTATTGATGTTAGAATAATTGGTCAGACAATTTTAGACCATTATGATTCCACCAGGAAAAGTATCTTTATTGAATCAAACAGACCAAATCATTTAATCATCCAAATCTTTTATCATTAACACAAATGGGACCCACCCATTTATAGTCCTTTACCACAAGCCAAATGTTCAAGAAGTGATGTAAAAGAACTCTCCAACACAAGCTTCTTTGTTGCCTTGAAAAACATATTAAAATAGCCATCAAACAATAAAGTGTGAACCACACTTGCACATCAGTAATTTCCTTTAGATTTTACTATGTCGAAGATATTGTATCTGTTTTGGACACCAAATCCAGTGTGAGGGATCTTAATACATAGGCAAGGAGGAATGACCTAATGATAGAACTCACAGCTTTAGAAGATGTTCCAAGTCACCAAGAGAAGAAGGAATGGAGCCACTAATCCTGTTATTAGAAATGTCAGTAAACTATCACTTATCTCATCTTACAGCTCAAGTAGCTGGTACAATAAAATAACTAATCATATAATCTCTCTCTCTCTCTCTCTCTCTGTATATATATATATATATATATAAATATAAGTCCATTTATAAAAATTTATTTAGCACGATCGCGATGGGGGGGTGTGTTGTGATCCTGAAGATCCCACATCGCTCCCACACAATCCACTGAGTGGGTTTAAATGGGGGGTTGACCCTTCACCTAGTAATGACACGTTTTAAACCCGTGAGGCCCAGTAGTGCCAAAGCGGACAATATCATGTCAGGCCCATTTACAACAATATATATATATATATATATATATATATATAAATGTGTGTGTGTGTGTGTGTGTGTGTGTGTGTGTGTATGTATGATTTCAAAAACCAATTTTAACCGTCTGTAAATGAATTGAGAACCAATTAAAAACGCCTTTCTGATAAATATGGAACTAAAGTTAATTGGTTTTAATTGTGAGAACATAAGAGGAAAGTTCAACTAATAATTATAGAACATTAATATATTTGGAAAATCAAATATATATATATATATATATATATATATATATATATATATATATATATATAGCACATTTGGACCCAAACCGTGGAAGTGTTTGCTGCAGTCAAACTAGCTCCAAGATATATTCAGTTTGTCTTGTGCTAACCTGTGAGCGAAGGTTCTCAGTTTTATCCACCAGCAACTCAATAATATCACCTCGGTTAAGAACCTGCAAAAACAATGAATTTCCTTAACCAAAATACACAGCACATCCAGTATTGCCACAGAGAAAAATTCAGATTCTTATTAACCAGTGCTTACAATGCCAGAACTCATTGAAAATAACATATATTTGATCAGAAACAAATATGCAATAGTGATATCTAAGACCACTCTAAAGTTCCAAATTCCATCTATTAGTTACAAGAGAAAACAAAAGCACTTTAAAGTTCCAACTTGGGTAATCCTTATTTACCCAAGTTGGAGTTGTGTTAAATTAGTTGGTCAATCGGATTGCAGAATTCACATCTGATCATAGAAAGTAAGAAAAACATTAGACAAAAGAGAGGAGACCTACAGCAAAACCAATAAAAGGAAAAGAGAGAACACCGACTTTTATCGGTTTGGGGGCAATGGCATGTCTCCATCACCCTACAAAAATGAATTTCTTCAATGTGATTCCCGCCTGCAACAGGGGACCAAATACCAGATAAGAATTGGAATGTGCAAGAGATCTGCTCAAGAACAATTTCATAGAGAAATACAATGCAATTTATGGAACACTTTTTAAGATATTATGCTGACTATATATTCTGTTTTAGAATTGGATATTCAATTTAAGATTCAAATATTTCATGGGCTCCAACCAAAGAAACATGTATCAATTCTTTATGAGATATTGTATGGGTATCTCCTTGAGGTTCAAAATACATGGTTTTGTAGGACCCGTGATATCGAGCCTGAAAACTACCACAACAAAGGCCTACTGCATACTAACCCATTATGTACTCCCAGCCACCCAAATTGCATAAAAGG
>JAESVK010059750.1:136260-151510 GCA_017140935.1 Hamamelis virginiana | reverse complement strand
ATCATTTGACTGACTGGGGACACCACCATATTTGACATTTAGAATCACATTAAATTTCTCATGAGGATTCTTGTTTGCTTAGAAATAAAAATACAATCTTCATCAGGATTCTTAAGCCAAGTTATAGTCCACACAAAATGCCCAATTATGGAAAAGCACAAGCAATTGTAACTAAGAAGTTATATTCAAGTTATTCCTTTGTCCATGTCCATTAAAAAAAAATCCTTTGTTATGGCAGCTTATCTAATGTGCAAACAAAACAATTAGTGCCTAATGTGAAGCACCCCCAAGCTTAGCTGTGCAGTCCTTCAAAGAGATAAATAAAGGAAACACAGAGAATTAGAGACTAAAAACACAGCGAATTAGAGACTAAAAACACAACATTAAACTTAAACTCTGTGTGTGTGTGAGAGAGAGAGAGAGAGAGAATACTTGAATATGGGTCTTAATTTTTCCGCCTATCCTTAAAAAAAAGCTGAGTTCAGTGTATCCATGTGAATATGGCAACAGATCCTCTACCCAAGAACAACTCATGCTTTTCCTCAATCTGTTATTGACCAACTCAACCTCAGCCCAAAACATTGCCACCATTCAAAGGAACAATCTCTGGAAATCTAAAACAGAAGAGGAATAGAAATGCTTCTATTAATAATGGGTCATTTACAGAGTTGGGTTAAAAAAGATGTAAATATCAAAATTAAAAAATCATTACCCAAGAAACATGGTCATAAAGCCTATGTTGACGATCCAATGCCGCCAGTAAATATAGTATTAACCGCCGAGAAATCATTAAAGTTGACGAACATAAAGCCTATATTGACGATTCAATGCCGCCGATAAATATAGTATTAACTGCCGGAAAATCATTAGCCATTGGGAATAAAATATTCTATTTTTCGTCGGAGTTTTGACGCCGCCGGGATTACCCTATTTTTTGCGGCAGCAATTGTAGCCGCCGGCAAATCTTCCCCATCGGTAAAAGTTTATATAATAGTTTATATAATACTTTTACCAACGGCATTCTGTAATGCCGGCAAATGTGTTATTTTTTTTTTTTTATCCAATTTGTTGATACCTGTAGATAACATGCATATAAAGTGTATTCCACAAATGACATTGATAATCTTGAATTAAATCCATACAAATTGAAGTATATTCCCAAAAATGGCATCCAACAAGCACAAAAAAGTAAGCCTATGTCTACGAATATGAAACAGAAGAAGGTAGTGTTGTTGCAAGTTCATTTATTTAAGACAACTGAAAATAAAATAAAAAACTCTTAAGTAGCGTCTGAGTTAGGTGTCAAAGTGGGCTGCATAGATCCAAAAGAAGGGGGGACAGATCCAGCACTAGAGTCAGTAGCCTGCAAAATAGAACAAAACAAAAATATATTACTAACTAATCATGTAGATTTAGATAAATAGTTAAGATTGCAATAAAAACATTATTAGAAATGACAGTTAAGTCACCAATTTATAAGATGTTAATAAATAAAAAGATTTTGTTCTACTTTATTGTTGAGCACTTAAACAATCATAGCAAATACATATAGCTTCAAACTCAATCAAAAAGACGCTAGCACAGAAAAAAGGCCCAAAACAAATAAATGCCATATGGAGACAAAAATCCGGAAAAATTTCATCTATTTTTCCAATATTCCCAAATTTTTACCAGTCAAATTAAGAGTATATAACACGTCTATAATTATAACTAAACAATATTTCAATCATATGACGCCTCCCACACCTCTCATATCATCTGCAACCAACAATCACCTAGAGAAGTACAAAATGCTCCAACATCCAAGTTTTGCATGCATATATAAAATGATTCAACTTTAAGTAAACTATAACTCATAGAGTTCTCTAACTAGTCTCTCCAGCTAACTTGTTATATTTAAATTTAAAGATTAAATAAAGAATTGTTTTGAAATTCACAAGCTAAGAATGAGGCAAGATAAATGCCATATCGAGACGAAAATCAGACATAGTTTCATCTATTTTTCCAATATTCTCAAATTTTTACCAGTCAAATTAAGAGTATATAACACTTCTATAATTATATCCAAACAATATTTCAATCATATGGCACCTCCCGCGCCTCTCATATCATATGCAACCAACATCCAAGTTTTGCATGCATATATAAAATGATTCAATTTTAAGTAAACTATAACTCATAGTGTTCTCTAACTAGTCTCTCCAACTAACTTATTATATTTAAATTTAAAGATTACATAAAGAATTGTTTTGAAATGTAGAAGGTAAGAATGAGGCAAGATAATTACACCATTAGGAGGAATACGAAATTTAGGACACATTGTCTAATGAAGGAGTATAAGAACCCAACTTGCCCATTCATATTATTCATTTGCTCTTTTTGTTGCTCACTACTTGCTCTTGCTCCAGCTCCTTCTGCATTTGTTTCTTTTCTTCTACCATTTTTTGTATCCGTTCATTCTGCTCGGCCATATGTTTCTTTTCATTTTGCGCATTCTTGTCTTTAGAACGGCCATACAATTGGGAGTAGGTGACATTGCATCTCATGCCACGGATGTGTCCAGTTCTTTCTTTTGGCATGACCTCGTAGTAAATCTCCTCATCATTAAATCTCTCAGTGTCAGATAATGCCTCTTGTTGTGTCGAAATTGCTTTAATTTTTTAATGTGGGTCTATTAAAACATAATGTTAAGCAAGCAGAGAAATTAAAAATAAATAAATTTAATAATAGATGCAATCTAACAGACCATAACATTCTTGAATCGCTCATCAACTGCAGTCCCATCATTTTCATGCGTGTGGGTAAGCTCAAACATTTGAAGTCGTGAAAGCTCACGACCTTTAGCTTTAGTCTATAAGCTAACATAAACAATAATGAATATGGAGAGTATAATTACAACATATGAAGAATAAAACGTAATAAAATAAATAAAAATCAGAGTGGACGAAGGAAGAATTATACCGCCTCAGCCATAACACATGCAAAGCTTTTCGAGCCTGTACAATGGCCCATATCCTGCTTTTTCCTATTTTCCAAGTTTGTTTTACTTAATTTCTGCATTTTAAAAAAAAAATTAACATAAATCAATCAATTTCTTGAGGCTATAAGATGATGTGGAGTATATATATATATATATATATATATATATATATATATATATATATATAAACTACTTTTAACGTCAACTAAAATTCAGCGGTGCCCCAATAGTGAACGAGCCATTAAAAACTTGATTTAATATTGAATTAAAATTCCAAGATAACTTGCAGTTTTTATTCAAAAATAATTTGATTGAGCAAATTAACACAAATAATGTAAAGTAGTCAATCCATTAAAAACTTGTCCAAATATAACACAAATAGAAAAAAAAGATATTGCCTAGTCCATAAAAGATATAACTATTTATCATTTTAACCGTCATGTTCATCATTCTTATCATTCCACAACACTCATTAGGACATGCATCTATCTTCATATAGTCAAGTCCCAAATCTCGAATAATTTTCTTAGATTCATTGTCAGAGTTTGGCAGTCTCGCCTTCTGGAAGGGCGTCCTTCAACAATCCAAGCAACATAGTGAATGATTTATTACTCCATCCATTCAAGCATTTGATATGAAGCAACTTCACAATGAATGAAAATTTAGAAAACTTCCCGCAGCCCATGTAAAGCTTCTGTTTCGCATCTCCTATTCTCCTAACAGCCTGTAAAATTTATCTGCTTCCTTACTTGGCTGATCATGTCTACCGCCATTAAGTCCATCAAGTGCATCACCCTCCAT
The DNA here is from genome assembly GCA_017140935.1 of Hamamelis virginiana. Taxonomy (NCBI): domain Eukaryota; kingdom Viridiplantae; phylum Streptophyta; class Magnoliopsida; order Saxifragales; family Hamamelidaceae; genus Hamamelis; species Hamamelis virginiana. The sequence goes on along the minus strand of JAESVK010059750.1, from coordinate 147,729 downwards.
GTTTGAAACTCCAAAGGCATCTCCAATCATTCCAATCATGTCATCACAATCCTCTTCATCACTATCATTATGTAATACCTCTTTATTGTATGAAAAATCCTCCCCGTGATGGTACCAAGTGGTGTAATTCTTCACTGTCCCATATATGATCAGATCAGCTTCGACGTCTTCTCGATTCCTCATCAAAACATTGTTACACTTTATACATGGACATAGCATGTTACCCTCTGCTAACACAATCCCATGCAAAATCAAGAAATTCCTGCACTCCTTTCCTGTAGTCGGGGCTCAATCTATTCCTTAGTTGCATCCAAGACTTATCCATCCTATATCCACTAAATAAGGGGAAATAAATTAAACAAAAAAAATCTATTCCTTAGATACTCAATATACAAGGATACTAAAAAATTCAGAGGTATAGTGGTGCTGCATATCCCCTAAGTGATGAAATAATCTGGAGCCTTTATAAGAATTTTAGTTTTTCTCTTACAGCACACACACTAACATTATTCTATCCACTTTGTATGTTTTTCTTTAGGTGTTATGAATATGTACAGTTTCATCAAGTAAATAGAAAAACATACTTTTTCCTAGTCCCCACCAAGGAATCACTTAGGAGTTAGGCTGCACTTTGCTAAGGCATTGCATATATGTCTTGACTACACTAACAGACACAAGTGCACAATAAATATTTTCCAGTGTTTTCAGAACTTACCCATTGCTGCTCCCTCAATAATTAGTCCATCACAGAGCCTTTTAATTAATGAATTGTAAACAAGACAATATAAGAGCAAAAGCAGGCAGAATCCATTTCAAAGGTTTGAATAGTGTAGGAAGTAATCACTAGCTTGAGAAATGGCAGATAGAACTCTTAAAAAAACAAAAACATTATCAGGTTGCCTGTTAAATTGCACAATAGATTAACAGCATATATAACAAGCAAAGTTCACCCATTCAATTTATCGTACTAAGTTCATTACTTCATTTTACTGCTTATAAGTTTGATAGATATGCCAAAAATATCTCTTTTTTCCATTTCCCCCCACTTCTCTCTCTCTAGCTATCCATAATGCATACAATCAAATACCACTAAGCACATTTTTGTGATAGGGGTCCCACTGAGTACATAACACTACAGAACAATTCTACATTACAAAATTTTCATTCTTGTACCAATCAATTTCAATTAGAGACCACAGGATGGGTTCACAATTGCAACTTCCTCCATAAGATTATTTGGATTAGATAAGCAATTTCCTGATACAAATTTATTGTCTAGCCTCATTGATCACGTACCGTCAATCTCTGTTTCTTTAATCCATGCCCTATTATCTACATTATTCACTTTTAAAAAAGGAAATTCTGAGGGTTTCCACTTTGTAATTCATTCATCATAACAAGATAGAACACAACTTCACTTTGTAATTACATTATTTACTTTGTACTTCAGTTTCCATTAATTTATACATGCAAAATATCCATCCACCACTGCATGAATGAATTCCCTTCAAATACTCCATCAACGTTAATTGAGCCCAAATTAATTTGCTACAAAAGAAGGCTATTTTAGAAAACTGACATTGTATAAACACATGTTCCCAACAGAAAATACAAGTATAGTACCATCCGACTCTCTCATCCTTTGCTTATTTGCTTCCATAAAATTTCCTCAAAACTAGCATGAGAAAAAAAAATCAAAGAATCATGGGGGAACAACAAATGAGTAATTGATGGAAAATTAATGCCTATTAATTTTTACCCCCTTTAACTGACCATCACCTTCTAGACAGATCAAAAACATGTATTGTGATCATGGATCCCACTGCCTTAATCCTCTGCTATGTTTCAAGAAGCCCAAATTTTCACCATTAATTAAAAAAGAATACGAATTAAACTGATCTTATACATTCCATCACCCGTGCACTCCACAGTTGTGAGAACCCCAATCTACTCATCATATATGGCCTGTAAGAAGCTCCAATCCACCCTAAACGAAAAATAGAGTGAAACATTCAAACAAGATGGATCTTTGAGCTTTGGAGACTGAAAGTCATACAGAAAAAGCCAGAGATCACTGATTCCACGCACAGCAGAGCAGAGCACAATACAATTTGAGAGAGCTTTGAGCACCGATTCCACGCATAGACACAAGTAATTTAGTGCTCCGATTGGTACGTTGCTTGGGAAATGTAAGAAAAGAAAAGAAATTAGGGTTTCTAAAAGAAAAGACTTGACTTTTATACGAGTGATCAGGCGAGATGAGAGAGAGAGGACTTGCGTCTCGGTCGAGGACGGCGGCAAGCAGAGAGGCCGGCGAGCTGACGACGGCACCGAGCTAGAGAGAGGCGGCATATAGAGAGAGAGAGAGGGGAAAGGGTTAGCTACTTAGCTGATGGGAGTGCCTGGGGGTTTGAAGAGTGTTCTACTAGGAAACTGGATGGATACGGGCCGGGAAGACGAAAACCTTTAGCGCCAAGACCCAAATCACTGCGTTTAGAGTATTTGATACAATTTTTTAATGATATTATAATATTTTAAATATATATTTAAAAAATTATATAACATATTTTAAAGTATATTTTAAAAAACTGATTGTTGGATGGGATATATTTTTTATAAGTTTCATGCTCGCCAAAAATCATAGTGATTCAACGGTCAATTTTTCAAAAAAATCAACAAATAAAAATAGTGATATTTTAATTAACAAAAGTTACAAATTTTCACATTGACATTTCACATAAATTGACCGTTGGATCGTTTTGATTTTTGGTGAGCACGAAATTCATAATAAGTGTATCTAATCCAACGGTCAGTTTTTTTAAAAAAATTTGTAGTTGTCACTACACATGCCACCTTACCAATAGTTTTACGAGTGATTTGAAAAATCTCAATCTGGAAATTGTATTTTGAGAAACTCACCGTTAGATTAAATATTCTACTTATAAACATAAAGTCTACCAAAATTCAAGCTAATCGATCCATTAGAGTCAATAGAAAATCACATTTTTTTCACAGTTATTGATGAAGTAACTATTAATCTCCAATCGACTTGATATTTTATAAACATGATATGTATGAGATTAACATTTAATCCAACGATGAGTTTCTCAAAATACAACTTTTACATTAGATTTTACATACCACAGGTAAAAGTATTAGTAAACGGATATTGCCTCTTTATACAAATAGGTCACTGAGATAATCAAATCCCTTTTCTATGTTTTTAGAGTATAAAATTGGACTTAGTGATATAAAATGCTTACGCTCAGAAGTTACGAGTATATAATCCTTATGTGGTAACCCAAAAATTTTAAATGATTATTTTTTAGACTATCTATAATTTTGGGTATTTTGTCAATTTAGAGATTTCATATGTTGAAATTTTATAAAAAAAATTGGGGGTGATTCTGAAGTTTTATATAAGCTTAGGGGTACCTTGAAAATTTAAGAAATAGAATTTTTACAAATTACATATAAAAAAAAATGCTTCAACATACTTACATAACTATTAATATCATATGATCATCAAATAATCACCACAAGATTTCAATAATATGTAAATATATTAATACTTACTCTAAGCATGCTCACACACATAAAATCATAATAAACAACTACTTAATCAAACTAATATGCTACTAAACATACAAATATGCTACTGTCCTATATTAAAAAGAAAAACCTACACATCCTATTTTAACATGCAAATACATTAAACAAAAATCATAAATGATCAAACATAAACTACTACTACACTATCATGCATAAACAAGTAAAAAGCTATTCTATCATACATAATAGACACATAAGAATGGAAGCTAGTTCATCTAACACGAAGATGAACTAAACTTCCACCATAGCATAGAAGAGAAGATTTATATGAGAATAAAGGAAATGAGACGAGGATAAAACACTTACCCTTCTTCTTCCTCTTTGACTACCTTCCTTAAAGCTTTTTGCCTTGAGTTCCTCCTCTCTCCCTTTTTAAACTCTGATTTTCTCTTAAATGATGAACAAAAATGAAGTAGCCTCCCTCTTTAACCTCTATCAAAGTGTATTTATAGAGTTAGGGTAAAAAACATTGAATGATTGGGATTAATTCATCTAAAAATCATCCTAGGGGTAAGAATGAATCATCATAGGGTTCTCAGACTGAATTATCATCGAATTATCTCCAAAAAATCGAGCAAAGTCGGGTAAAATAGGTGAGAGAGTCCCAAACTTTCAAAACTCAGAAAATGGGGTCGGGCATCCTGATGGCCGTCCTAGCCTCGACGGCTGGCCGTCCTAGCTTGGACGGTCACCAGGTGTGGCTTCCCCCAATTTGTCCTATTTTCGAGGGATTTTAAAATTTTGGCTCTATCTTGCTCATTTTCAGTCCAAATTCGATGATTCAAATGTCAAAACGATCGTGTTTTCATCCTCTACATTCCTATAAGGGTTTTTCGTCAAAAATGCTTGACCATGGTCAAGGGTTTTAGTAAAAAGCAAGCCGATTAACCCGATTGTGCCAAAATAGGTCACATGACCATTTTCTGTTTTGTAAAATTGATCAATTAGGCTTAACCCACTTCTAAAAAACATGGTTTTATTATGAAATTGATACTTGAAAACACATTTTGAAGATCTTTGATTTTGGTGAAAAGAACCAATTCACGGTTAATTTGGATGAAATCTCAATTTGGCTCATTCCTGCCCTTAGGATCGATTTTCGGCGAACCTATCCCAACCATTCAAAAGTTCAATTAACACTTTAAATACACTCCACACATTCATATAAACTCCATGAAACAATCCGTTTCGAATTCGGAGGTCATTTGGAAATTATACGAGAAAAATGACGAAAATGCCCCTCAAGTCGCAAAAACCCTAATTACCCATTGAGCTCTCATCAGAATGACATGAAAATTGTAACGCCTCAAACTGACGCTACTGAGGACCCTCCCGGGTAGGTCAACACGTGTCAATAAGGAGATACAACCTGATAATCTCATTCATATTTCTACACAGAATATATCGAAGGATAATTGTGGATACTCCATTTTTACCAATTATTTCTACCATTAATTCATGCAAATGATTAACTAGAATAGCTGGTCATTTGGTGAGGAATTGGCCTTGTAAAGACCAAATTGCCCAAATTGTCATTTTCTGAGGAAAATGACAATTCGTTATTTCATGTATACATTTGGATTGGAATCAACCCATTTGTATTACATTTGACTTTTGAAGTGTTTTAGAACATCCCTGTAAATTTTCATGGCATTCTGATGAGAGCTCGATAGGTAATTAGGGTTTTTGCGACTTGAAGGGCATTTTCGTCCTTTTTCTCGTATAATTTCCGAATGACCTCCGAATTCGAAACGAATTGTCTCATGGGGTTTATATGGATGTGGAGAGTGTATTTGAAGTGCTAATTGAACCTTTGAATGGTTGGGATAGATTCGCCCAAAATCAATCCCACGGGTAAAAATGAGCTGAATTAGGGTTTTATTCAAATCGACCGTGAATTGGTCATTTTCACCAAAATTAAAGATCAAAACATGTTTTCAAATACCAATTTCATATTAAAACCATGTTTTTAGAAGTGGTTCAAGCCTAATTAATCAATTTTACAAAACAAAGAAGGGTCACATGACCAATTTTGACACAATCGGGTCAATTGGCTAGCTTTTTGCTAAAACCCTTGACCATGGTCAAGTATTTTTAACCCAAAAATTTTCTAAAAATGTGAAGGATCAAAACACGGTCGTTTTGAGCCCTAAACCATCGAATTTGAATGAGATTTGACCTAAATATGGCCAAAATACGAAATCCCATTGAAAATGGGAAAATTGGGAAAGTCACTAAGGTGACCGTCCTAGCTAGGACGGCCAACCGTCCAGCCCAGGACGGCTAGTCGTCCAGGCTAAGACGGCCATCAGGATGGTCGAGCCAATTTTGTTCATTTTGGAAAGTTTGAGGCTTTCCCACTTGTTTTAGCCGATTTAATTCGATTTTTTGGAATGAATTCGAACTTGGTTCAGCTTGCAAACCCTAGGAGGATTGATTCTAAGCCCTAGGATGGATTTTAGATGGATTAATCTCCACCATTCAATGATTAAAACCCTAACTCTATAAATACACTACTATAGAGTTAGAGAGAGAGGTTCACAAAAGAGAGAGAGAATTTTAGGGTTTTGAGAAGGAGGCTACAGATTTAGTTCTTCATTTTTACACCATTGGAGGGGAGATTCAAGGTGGAAAAGAGGGATTGAAGGAAGAAGCTAAGAAGGAAGAAGACAAGGTAAGGACTTTATCTTAGTTGAATTTTTTGTTGTCTTGATGTAAATCTTCTCTTTATCTTCATGTTTTCTTTTAATATGTATTATACATATGGATCTTTAGATGTTTGCACATGTTAGAATGAGATTAGTTATTACATGTTGTTTGTTTAATGTAGTTTGCATGATTAAAGTTAGCTTTGTTGTTATTTTATGTTAGTATGCATGTCTAGGGGTCATTAGTTTTATTTATGATTTTATGTTAGGATGCATGCCTAGGGTTAATTAGTTTTATTATAATTTTATGTTAGTATGCATGACTAGGGTTAGTTCTATTTGTGATTTTATGTATGTCTAGGGTTATTGTTGTTTTGTTATGATTTTATGTATATATGCATGTTAGGGTTAGTTTTCTTGTTATTTTATGTGTGCATGCGAAATTAGAAGTAGTTTTATCATTATGATTTTATATATATATGCATGTTAGGGTTAGCTTTGTTATGATCTCGTGTGAGTATGCATGTTAGAGTTAGTTTTATTGTATTTTATGTGTGTATGCATGATAGAAGTAGTTTTATCATTGTTTTATGTGAATATGCATGATTAGGGTTAGTTTTATTATGATTATATGTTTAGCAAGCATGTTAGGATATTTTTCATTATGATTTTATGTGATTAGATGTGTTTAGGATTAGTTTTGTTATTATTTTATGCTAGTAATCATGTTTAGGATGAGTTTTCCACTATTTTATGTGTAAGCATGTTTAGAGTAGATGTTGATATATTCATGTTGTTATTTGAATCTCTTGTTGATTGATTGACGATTTTAATGGTAATATGAGTATGTTAATATATTTTCTTGACATGTGATGAGTCTTGAGTCTTTACCTTTTTATTTTTTTGCGATTATTTAAACACTTGACTTGGATTTGTTGATGAATATGTAAAAATGTGTACGAGGGAGCGTGCAAAGGTGAGATCCTTCCCTTGTGTTTAAATTAATTATTTTAGCATATTTTTGTGTATAGTAATTTAGTATATTCATGTAGAAAGCATGCTAGGCCATTTTCACATTTTTTATTCTTTGTTTTCATGATTTTTAGAGTAATTTAAAGTTCATATTCAAATCTGTTCGGGTTTGTTTATGTCCTTAAATTACTTATAAAAATTATTTTAGGACCAAATCCTACCTAGAAATATGCTTAGGATCACATAGTGGAATTAGTATGCATTTAGGAGCATTTTCATGCATGGTTAGTATTAATTTCATGTATGTTAGATTAATTTATTTAAATTCCAGCATGCATCGCATTAGTATATTAGGTTTTTAGATTAACTTTAGGGCTAGTTAGAGACCCTAGGTTTAGGAAGGTCACTTGACCTTCCCTAGGACTATCCTTTGTTGTAAAAGTCATACTCAGATTTGAGTATTTTAATCAATTTAAGAGTCAATCTTCGATAGATTTCCTAAAAAAGATTTTTGATGCAATGTTTATGAAATAAACATGATTTTATGAGAGATTTGATTATTAAATGATTTTCCAAAAGATTTGAAATGTTTTAAAGATTTTTACCTAGGAATGAGATTCCTCCCCATATGATTTATTTTCTTGAAAATCTTTGAAAAAGATTTTCAATTGGAATTTAATTCTAAAGATAAGAATTATTTAGAATATTTGGATTTTATGAAAATCTTTTTAATTTGAAATGATTTCAAATAAATGATTTTGAATGAATAAAATACTCTCGAAGCTAGAGTCTTGAATTAGGTTGAATACCTTTGATGATGTGATCGATTACAATAGGAGAGTCCTAGGGTAGTCGAACTACGTGGACTTTGACATTTGCTAGGTGATACTAGTAAGTTACGTAGGTGCTAATAGGGCTCAAGTCCGCCCTAGGATGCCCGTAGGGTATTCTAGGTTCTTAGGGTTTGTTTGTATTTTTTTATTATTAATATAACTAATATAGATTACTGCATTTTATATCACTACTTTATTGGTTGATTTAGATTATTTAGGATTGTTTGTAATAAGAAATTTAAATAGCCCAAATAAATTAGAAGTCATTTAATTAGGGCGAGGTGGGTGCCTACAAGTGAAAGCTTGGAACCTTCCCACGTCGTAACCTAGCCCCCGGATCCAACTCTGGTTTGTAGACTGTCTTTTCATTGAAAATGGAGTTTGTTTTGTTTTGATTTTAAAAATAAAATATTTTTCATGGTTTCCTTATTCCTTAAAAATAAGGTGGCGACTCCTTTGTTTTGTTTGTTTTCTAACCCCCCCTAATCACATCGCCCGGTGATGATGTGGATCCTCCTCATAATGCCCCGTCAGGTTGTAACACCCCACACAGGGTAACCCCTATGCGGAAATGCCACAGTGACATAAAACACCAAGCGCTTATCTTTTGAGTAATTTCTTTTTAAAATTAACACAGTTTAAAACAGTTTTTCAAAATACGCGTGCGGAAGTCTTTAAATATTTTTTTTTTTTTCAACATCTCAACAATTAAAGATAGCGCTGAGTACTAGTTTGTATCCTGAGTACAGTCCCGTAATGTACCCAAATTCCAAAAACATCCATTTAGTTTACTGAGTTGGATAGAGTCTCATGCTGATAACGTGTCATCCTCTTAAAGAAAACATATAGCAGAAAAATAAACAAACACCAGGATTTACGTGGTTCGGCAAAATTGCCTAGTCCACGGTGAGTCATTTTTATTATTATAATTCATATTACAAGAATACAATATCTTCTTGTCTCAATACCTTCAGAAATATTCACATACTTTCATATTCTCATATCTGTCAACAAATTTTATCATCAGCCAAATATCACATAAATAAATCATCATATCTGTAATTCATTTATATATATTACAGAATATATCCATCACTTTTTCACAATAAATAATTTTACAGTACATGCATGCTTTATGCATATGACAGATATATGATGCAATGCTCATGCAGTCATACCTGTCATTTTCTCTGTTCTGCTTTTCCTGCAAAACATCATAATAGATGGCTACCTCATTTTTAAGGTACTCAACCATCTTAATTCCTGCAAAACATCAACCATTCACATAACAGATGGCTACCTCATTTTTAAGGTACTCAACCATCTTAACCACAACAGCATCCCCGCCTTTTTAGGATGTATATCACCCCGTCCCCGCCTTTTTAGGACCTACCGCGATTGTCACTCATTGACAAGAGGGTTTACGTACTATTTTTAGCAAGGGTGATATATTAGTGCACTAACTGTTTCCTAGGATCTTTTGTCCATCGGTGGTATCTCAACTCCTCGTTTCCACAGTTACAAAAATAATCATAAATGCATATGATTTTCTATGCAATATATTTCACATGTAACTGTGTCTCATGCCAGATGCAATTATGCAATACATATGGCATACATCTCATATCAACAATTCATGTATGGCAATCATGCATACATTTCATAGTATATTAACTCAACATATATCTCATATCAACTGTTATATCAGTGATATACAAATAAATCATTCTGCTCACTCAACTTGAGCCACCACATGTAACTGTGCCACTGTAACACCCCGTACTTCTCCAAGTAACAATATTGTCCGCTTTGCTTGCACGCGTAACATGCGCGCCCATATACGCATATTCACATGACAAGTGTACGGTTTTATTTTCTCAAAACACATTGTTACTATGAGATGTATGGAATTTACTGTTAAACCCAGTCACTTTCTCATAACATCATCACCACATGCCATATGCCAATTTTATGTGCAATAATTATGGCAATCATCATATGTATGTATTTTATACATAACAATTAACATGCTTCATCATTTTATTCATAATAATAACAGCATGTTATAAACTTTACAAATATCACATGCATATATTAACAGTTTATATATATGCCAATATAATTTCCATAACTTGTATTTCCAAGGTCTTTCACTAATCATCATGATTTTATAAAAATCAATTATTCATGAAAATTAACTATTTTCCAAAGACTCACAATTTGGAAGATAGTTAATTTTCTATCCACATGTATTTTCTATACAATAATCCATTCTTTTTGGCCAACTTTGCACACTTATAACTCCTTCGTTACTCATCCGATTTGGATGATTCAAGATGTTATAGAATCTGTGTGATATAAGCTTTCAAAATATCATGGTGGTGTATAACACCTCCCATCCGAACATATTTAAAAATGATGCCCAAGTAGGCTCGTTAATAAAATTTCCGATTTTTCGGCAACTTCGGTTCTCAATTTCTCTCACAATTCACATCCAATTGAAGTGATTCAAAGTTCTAAATTCATATAAAATCAATCTACATCATATATGTAAAAATCATAATTTTTCGATAAACTATGAAAATACACTTTGTGTCACTATTAAAGCTTCAAGGAAACTTTCTCTCTCTAGAAATTTCCATTCATCCATAGGTCTTTTTCCATGATTCTTGTCTCTAAAAATCCATAAATTCAAGCTTTACAATATACTCAAATTTCAGAATTTTCGGACATATACACAATATACTACAAATTTTCAAAGTTTCAATATTTCTAAACTTCAGAAAATTATAGAAATTAATCTACTCATTGGAAAATTCCCAAATTTGATACACATGATCTTGAGTTGATATAATTGATGGGAAAAATAGTCCCAAAGTTTCAGATTTTCATTTTCATATAAAAATCCAAGATTTGAAATCCCCATATTTCATTGTCATGATTTAAACCCATCCAAAAACAGTTTTTAGTAAAAAAATCATAACTCTCCACACAAAATTCCAAATAAGTCAAGGTCGGATTCGTTAGAAAGCTAATTGAAAGACCTACAACTTTCATGAAGAAGGTTTAGATCAATTCGGCCTCTAACCAAGTCAATAATACCCAAACAGTATGCTCTATTTTGGAGCTCAATTTGTTCTAAATTTTCCTAGAACTTTCTAGGCAAACAAACACCTCCCAATTTCATCAAATCATGATATAAACTCATCAATTAAGCTAAAATCAAGATAGAAAAGAATAGGAAATGCCGACCCACTATTATTTTCTTTCAAACTCAACATGAAATAAGTAAGATAGTAGAACTCTACCTTGGTTGTGTGTGTGTTGAACTTCAAATGCTTACTTCTTGCCAACTCAAAGAGTACTTCTCACTCTTTTCTTTCTCTAAATTCTTTCTTCTCTAC
>JAESVK010059750.1:89462-117843 GCA_017140935.1 Hamamelis virginiana | reverse complement strand
AGGTTAAATTTCCGTTGAGTGTGGTCCTATAAATACATTTAAATCTTAGCGCATGGTGGGGAATTAACCTCCCTCACCGTGGTGCGACCAACAAGTAAGGTTGAGGCCTTAAAGAAAGCCCTGAAAGGGATGCGTTGGTCTGATGACATGGTTGATGTTACGTCTTATTCACTGTTTCCTAAGGCTCGCATGCCGTTCATCTTTAAGATACCAGAGATAGAAAAGTTTGATGGGATGGGTTGTCCTAAAACCCATTTGAAGATGTGTGTGAGGGCGATGCAACCTCGTGGAGCTGATGATGAGTTGTTGGCTCAAATGTTTCAGGAATCACTGAAAGGATCAGCCTCAAAGTACAATACTGAGTTGAAGATTGCACTGAGTTCACTGACCATTACAAGTATAATACAGAGATTGATGTGACTCGTAGGGATCTTGAGACAACTAAACAGGAGCAGATGGAGACTTTCTCCGCCTTTATTTCTAGATGGAGGGCAAAAGCTTCGCAGATGACTCACAGGCCTACAAAAGATGAACAAGTACAGATGGTGCTGAAGAGTCTCCTGCCTATTTACAACAAGTATCTATTTGCACAGTATTTCCCTAATTTTAAAGCTCTGTTTGTTGCTGGCACTCAAGTTGAAGATGCTCTGGCTAGTGGAGCTCTCAAGACCGAAGAACCTTTCAGGAATCGCCAACCACCCTTTAACCGCAAACTCAACCCAGAGGTCAATGCCATCATCCAACCTACTCAAGCCACCCAATCAAATCTCTCATTCCAAGCTAGAGAGCCAGCCCGCCAGTTCACCAATCTATACATGTCCCTAGAACGTGTCTTCGAGAAATTGAAGGCACGCAATCTCCTTACTCCCTTGGAACCCCAACCTCTTCCAAATCCTCTGCCCAGGAACTTCAAAGAAAATGAGTATTGTCAGTTCCACCAATCGGAAGGCCACCACACCAACCAATGTATGCGCCTTCGCTATGAAATCCAAGACCTCATTGACAAGAAAGTCATTGCCCCACCGAACCCTTCAAACCAACCAAATATTTCCAGTAATCCTCTCCCAACCCATGATGTACCACCGCTAGCTCATATCAATGCCCTAGACCATGACGACCCAAAAATTCGTCACCCAATCCGCCCATATGTCCCACTCAAGACTACCATGACCGATGCTTTTTACCAAGCCCGATCCCAAGGTCTCATTACCCCACTCATACCCCGTTTTCATAAGCTTTTTTGCCAATACCACAATATCTTTGGGCAAGACACAGAGAATTGCATGGTCTTAGGGAAATTGATTCAAGATCTACTTGATTATGGGGTATTGTATCAACCTGAAGAATCTCTACAACCTGAAATTCCTAAGAAAGCTCTTAGAAGTGGATTTTCTCAGCATTAGTTGAAAAATAGGTACTTAGCAGGAGACCCGGAGGTCGGGCTGTTAGAAGAGTCGAGCGGCAAGTTTGATTTTTATGTGCTCTATTTGTCGAGAAAGATTTTTGATGAACCCATCATTCCTACGGGGTGGGATGATTTACTTGCAGAAGTTGAACCGGTTATTCCTTCTTCACCTAAAAAGTCAAGTCAAAACATTATGCGAGAACAGTTCGAGAATAAAACCTCTCCAGTCGCCAAGATCACCGGAGAAAATGGAGAGATTATCTATTGTGCTACTTACCCCTAAGTTTCCGTGAGTTGATTCCCATAAATGGCCTAGTTCCGCCTATGCATCCACTATTACTAGAGATTTGATTGGTTTGATCGAGTGAGAAGATCTTATGAGCACACCTGAGACCATAGAGAATTTGTGGGATAGTGACGATGAAGAAGTAGACCATTTGACTCGAGGCGGGCGCCATTTCAAACCAACTCATTTATAAGCCAATAATCTGTTGGAAGAATTAAAGAAAGGTCAGCGACCAGAAGTCGTGGAAAAAGAGGAAGAAATACTAAAGCAGTTGAAAAGAACGCAGGCTAACATTACTATTTGGGGATTGCTTATGGCCTCGCAGAAACACAGACAGACAGTACTCCGTTTGCTCAATCAAGTACAAGTCCCTATTGATACGTCTCCAGAGAGTTTGGTAGGCTTGGTAAATCCAGTTCATCACGGACCATTTATTTCATTCACCGAATCTGACTTGCCCAAGAGTGGGGCTAGTCATCTGCAAGATTTGTTTATCACGGTGGATGTCATGGGAAAGAGAGTTCCTTCAGTCTTGGTTGACAACGTGTCAGTATTGAATGTATGTCCGCTCAGTACTACTACCACATTGAGAATTGGACCATCTGAGTTCTTACCATCAAGACAGACCGTCAGGGCTTATGACAATACTCGCAGAGAAGTTATAGGAATGGTGACCCTTTCAGTTGTTATCGGGCCAGTGGAATTTAAAGTCAATTTTCAGATCCTGAATGTACCAGCCAACTTCAATTTGCTTTTGGGAAGGCCGTGGATTCATCCGACCGGGGCTATACCATCATCACTTCACCAGAAAATCAAGTTTCCACACCAAGGATCAGTAGTCATTTTGAGGGGAGATATGGATATGAACCGAAGTAGTCGAGTGCCTATCTGTGAGATCAATCAGGAACCGTTATAAGTGTTACTATCAGGGTTTAAATATGTGCAGGCTATTGAAAGAGAGCCCGAGCAGAAGGAGTTGATACCCCTTGATTATAATCCTCATGGGAATTTGCATGTAGGACATATTATGAAAGGAATGGGATTCTTCCCCGGAATGGGATTGGGCTGAAGACTACAAGGCATCTCTGAAGCTTTGAAACGCCCATCTACTGTCTATTTTTATGGGTTAGGCTACAAACCTACTAAGGAAGATGAAAAGAAAATGGTTCAGAAGAAGAAAGAGAAAGACTTGGCAAAAGCAAAAGGACGAACCCCTGACTCAACCCTTGAGCCGTATATACCAACTTTGAATAGGGCTTTTACTAAGGAAGGTGATGATTTTCCGTGTTGTGGCTTCCCTAAACCATATTTCCTTGAGAATCAGAAGGTCTGTGTACCTGGGTTCGAGATTTTCTTTGACGCTGAATGGTGCCCTCTCACTGCTGCATACTGATGAGGCTTGTAAAGAAGAGAATGATTGGGTTGAAGACCTTGATGCTGATGCCATGGCTAACATGTTCGAGCAGACGGTTCTATGTCTTGAAGTGCATACTTATGAAGCCGATGCGATCTATCCAATTGAACCTACAACTCTACCCTTATCCAACTGGGGCTTTGAAGATTGCTTTTTTATCTGCGACTGCAAGGAGATCGAGTCACTTCCACCTTATGATAGCTTATAGTTTTTTTTAGTAGAATAGGATTCCCCTGCTTTTTCGTTTTCAAAATGGTAGCATAGGAGTGTCTTATTTTCAATAAAAACCTCAACCTCATTTAAAGGGGTGCGAGTGATAGTTTGATTCATCTTTTGTGTCTTGTTATTCAACTTTCAATCAATAAAAGAAGTATTCATTCTCTTTTCATCTCTTTTGCAGTGTCTCATTTTTATCATCTTTGGATTTGTATGGCATGAATATAGACCTGCGAGAGGATGTTCCTCCTGAGTTCGATGAGCAATATGGAAAGGGGCACGCTCAACCTAACACGGATGAATTAATTTCAATCAATTTAGGGACAGATGAATCACCTAAAATTATTAAAATTGGATCAACATTGTTGCCACAAGAGAGAGAATCTTTGGTAGATGTTTTGAAAGAGAACATTGAAGCTTTCGCATAGTCGTACCAAGACATGCCAGGCATTGATCCAGAATGGACTTTGAAGATTAGAGATGAAGTGATTAAACAGATGAATGTAGAATTTTTGCAAGTGGTGGAGTACCCAGAGTGGCTAGCCAACATTGTTCCAGTGCCTAAGAAATATGGGAAAGTACGAATGTGCGTTGATTTCAGAGATCTCAATAAGGCGTGTCCTAAGGATGACTTTCCTTTACCACATATAGATGTCTTAGTAGATAGTACTGCTGGCCATGCACTCTTGTCTTTCATGGATGGTTTTTCGGGTTATAACCAGATCAAGATGGTTTCTCAAGACATGGAAAAAATAGCTTTTATTATGCAATGGGGAACATTCTGTTATCGGTTTATGCCTTTCGGCCTTAAAAATGCTGGTAATACATACCAAAGAATGGCTACCACGTTGTTACATGATTTGATTCATAAAGAGGTGGAAGTGTATGTAGATGACATGATCGTGAAGTCTGTAGATAGGGAAGGACATTTAGCTGCTCTGAAAAAGTTCTTTGAAAGAATTATCAAGTATAAGCTGCGACCGAACCCTCAGAAATGTGCTTTTGGAGTGACTGCTGGAAAGCTGCTCGGTTTTATGATCACACAGAGAGGGATAGAAGTAGATCCAGGGAAGATCAAAGCTATCACGGAGATGCAACCACCAAAGACAGAAAAGGAAATTCGATGATTTCTAGGAAGGATTCAGTTCATTAGCCATTTCATAGCCCAGTTGACAACTATCTGCGAACCGATTTTCAAGCTGCTAAAGAATGACGTACAGACTGAGTGGAATGATGAATGTCAAGAGGCAATTGATACCATCAAAAGGTATTTGAGCAACCCACCAATATTGGTTCCCCCGCGACGAGGTGAACCGTTGTTACTTTATTTAACGGTTACCGAAACCGCGATGTGAGCCATGTTAGCTCAATATCTCGAAGAATCGTTGAAAGAGAATGTCATCTATTATCTCAGCAAGAAGATGACGAATTATAAAGTAAATTATAGTACTTTTGAAAAGACATGCGTGACATTGGTGTGGGCAACTCAAAAGCTTCGCCATTACACGATGTCTTTCCGAGTACTCTTAATTAGTCGAATGGACCTATTAAAATATTTGCTGGAAAAACCTGTTTTGTCTTATAAAATAGCGCGGCGGTGTAGACATCCATTTTTGACCATGAGTATGGTCATTAATGGTTGCCTTTGATTTGAGGTGAAATAGGGTGTTAAAACCTTAAGTTGCGAGTTTTACCATTGTGAGTAGTTAGATAGAGGTCATTATCGCATGTAGGTTTTTAGGTTTGAGTCAGTTCTTTTTGCATTTAGTTTTTAGAGAGTCTAGGAATATCCCTGCTAAATTTCATGGCATTCTGAGCCAGGCTTGATAGGAAATAGGGCCTTTTGTGACTTGAAAGACAGCATTGCCCTTTGGATCACAAAAACTCTGAATGACTGTTGATCTTGTCCCGAATGGTCTCGAGGCTTTAGCATGGATATTTAAAGTGTGTTTGGTAGCTAATTTGATCAGTGGTAAGGTCTGTAGAGCCTTCTGGTTCGTGTTTGGCTCTTAAGGCTCAAAAGGTCATTTCAAGCTCAGATTAGGGTTTCAACCGGAAGCGACTGGGATTCGATCTTTTTATCAAAACAAAGGCTTCAAAACATTTTCTTAAAACGTTTTAAAACTTGTTTTGAGAAGAAGAAATGATTTTGAGAACGATTGGTTAGCAGATTTCAAAACCCTAATTTGGGCCCGGCAGGCCTTAAACAGCTAATCGATCAAATTTTCCCTAAAAATTTGACTTTGGTCAATTCATTTTCACTTCAAACACTTCTTAAAACATGGAGAATCGAATCACCATCGTTTCAGCGCTTGAATCATCAAATTTGGACTTGAAACGGGCCCGAAAAGCCAAAGCAGCCGAGACAGGTCGAGAGAAGCCCAAAACGGGTCAAAATTGGGCTGAAGCATGGATGACCATCCATCCCCGGACGGTTGGCCATCCCTAGGGGATGTTTGGCCGTCCTAGGATGGACGGTCATCGATGCCCAATGCCCAGATTCGCCCAATTTCAATCTTTTGAGTGTTTTAAGGTTTTGGGACTCTTCCAATGGCTATCTAACTCAGCTAGGAGGGTTTGGTTTCACCTTGGAGACCTTGGAATACACATTTAGGGCCCTTGGATTATTCCTTAGGGTTTTAATGAGGACCATTGATCAATTTGGAGCTTTTCTATATATACATCACTTAGGAATAGGTTTAAGGGAGGCTAACTTTGCATTGGAGACTTGGAGGCACTTGTAGCAGCCCTCTATACCATAGCCACGAATTTGGAGGCCACCAAAGGTTGAAGAAGAAGGCTAGAAGCAAGTAAAAAGAAGGCTAAAGGTTAGTTTCATACCCCATTGTGCTTAGATTTCAATTCTACATAACATAGTTGAGAATGGGCCTGTTTAGGATAGTTTAAATTTCTGCATAATGTATAGCTTAGTTCCTTCTAATTATATGCATAATGTAAGATAGGAATATATGTTTAGAAGTGATGTTTAGGTGTCTAGAAGTAATGTTAGTGGAGTTTTGCATATAGGAGTTTAGTTGTGCATGAGTATTCTTCTCTTTTGAGTGATAGTATTAGTTTCATTCGTTTAAATGTTCTTACATGATGAACATGGTTTTCTTCCTAATTTAAGAACATGATTATTGATATATGAATGTTGTGAGCATGATTGGGATTAATTCCATGTTTAGAATGTATGTTAGGAATTGATTTTAGTCATATGATTTTTTTATTTTCTAATAGGGATGCATGTTTGAGTCACAACAAAAGCAGTGAAATTACCCTCTTCATTCTCAGAATCATTCTCGTGAGAGGTATTATTCTCCTCATCACTATCACTCAAGGTTGTATTATGAGCTTTATTTTGATTTCTTCTCTTTTCAGGACATTCTGCAGCCCTATGACCAGGTTTGTGACAATTGAAACATTCTTTTCCAGTTTTTGAATTCCGATTGTCAACATTTGATGATGATGTCCCTTGACCTTTGTCAAACTTTTTATTTTGATTTGAAAAACCTTGTTTAGCTTTGAGATATTTTTTGTATTGTTTAACAAACAGTGCAAGTTCATCATCATTCACATCAAGAACATTTTCATGTGATTTAAGATCTTCCTTCATTGAAGATAGAGCAATACCTTTGTTTTTAGTTTTTGAATCTTTTAGATTCATTTCAAATGTTTGAATGGATCCAACCAATTCATCCACTCGAATCGAACCTATGTCTTTGCTTTCTTCAATAGCAGTGATTTTGGGTTGAAAACAATCAGGAAGAGATCTTAAAATCTTTTTGACAACTTGAAAATAGGAATTCTTTCACCATGATTAAAAGAAGAGTTAACAATGTCATTCAACTTAGCATAAAACTCTGAAAATGTCTCATTTTCTTCCATGCAAATTCTTTCAAACTGTGAAGTGAGCATTTGAAGTTTTGAATTCTTGACTAGGGTGGTACCTTCATGAGTTATTTTCAAAATATCCCATGCTTCCTTGGATGTTTCACACATCATGATTCTACGATATTCACTAGCAGTTAAGGCATTGCAAATAGCATTCAGACCTCTACTATTCCAACTAGCTTTTTCTAATTCTTCATTTTCCCATAAATCAGCGGGTTTAGGTATGGTATCCTCACCAACTTTCATAGTGGGAGGAGTCCAACTTCGCTCAACAGAGACCCATACCCTTTCATCTAGAGATTTCAAGAATATTCTCATCCTAGCCTTCCAATAGGCATAATTTGATCCATCAAACTTTGGTGGACGTGTGACAGAATTTCCTTCTTCCATGGAAGAGTGAAATTATGATCTAGTGACACTATCACCTAGGTGTAAGCCTATCACAGTGAATTAGGCTCTGATACCAATTGAAAAACCTTAATCCCTACTAGATCACAAGAATTTCACCCCTTTTAAATTCAAGTAACAAGTATTTGATAAATCAACCACACTCAACAAGCATATTTTGAATTGTATATAAACATCAAATAACATGTAGATAGAGAGCACAAGATAAATCAACTATCAAGAGGGATCCATGAACACAAGTATCATTCCATCCTTCTTGATAGTTAGAAATCACATCAACATGTATTAAATGAACGTACGATATACGTGGAAACCCTTTCGGGAAAAAACCACGAGAGAACAAGAGCAATCCACTATGAAAGAAGAGTTACAGAGATTATACCATACACTCTATTTCACCAACCCATGGCCTAGTGTACTGAGATCTCATCAACTCAGTCCATCGAGTCCTCCTTCTTCAAAGCTTGCTCAGCAACTACTCAAGTAGTCTCACTCTTGATGCCTTCATCCAAGAGCCATAAGAATGATCCTATCTCCACAGATAATTCTCACCATATGTATGTAAGTTTGGTTTCCAAGGTTTCTAATCCATTCTAAGAGAAGTCCATGATCAAACAATCAACATTCAAGCTCAATCTCAATTAGGAAAGGGAATAACAACAGCCCACAAGTGAAGAACCAAGGTAGGTCTCCAAATGGAAATGTTCTCTGGCGGCTGAGGTCACTAGAATCTCGAGTGACCTAATCCTTATATAGTGTGATAAGTGACCAATCAGAAAACAAGGTAAAAAGTAGACAAAATTAGGGTTTGCACGAACTTGGATCGATCCAGCCAAGACTTGGATCGATCCAAATTGAATTGACGAAAAAAACAGGCTTCTGTAGTTGAGTTTAACTCGAAATTGGATCGATCCAGCCAAGGCTTGGATCGATCCAGCTTGGCCAATTTTCAATTTACAAATAAGGATTGAGACGATGTTAACATGGGATCGATCCAGGTCAAACTTGGATCGATCCAAGTACTCATAAACTCCCAAATTCACATGTTTAAAAGGAATGTAATGAATTCTAACCTCCTAGGTTCAATCCTTAGGTCACTAGGTCACTTACCATCCTAATCCATGGAGATATAGGAGCATTTTAGCACGGTTTCACTTGTGATCATCAGTACACATCTATAAATGTACAACCCAAACCAAGTTTTGAAACGAAACAAGCCAACACTCATACACTAAACCTAACAAGAAGGATAAATGTGGATAATAGAGAAGGATAAATCGATACGGATAAACATCATCCACAATCCACTCAAGAAAACATCCCAAAGTGAACGAGAGGCCTCCCGATCCCTTGGGATATTCAGGTTGGCTGGTTCACAGATTGGCAACTTAGCTGCGGATGTCGAGGGTTAAACTCCAATTAATTATTTTTGGGCATTTCAAATTCTTAATTTAATAAAATCAATCACTTGCATTTGTATGACTGTGTGACTTGAATTCTGCATTGTGTGCGCATTGACTATGCATGTTTAGGACGTTGTATGCTAAAGCCAACGATGAGCCTAGCCCTGGGCCCAGTCTCTTTGATTCTTGGGTTTCATGTATGCGAAAGCCATCACTCTTCTTGCCAAGCACCCTTGGGTATATCAAACGGACCAATCACGTACTGTCGGACCCACGCAGCATTCCTGATGTCACATGTGGTTAGGTATATCGATCTGACCGAGTGAGTAAGGGACACTCAGCCTACCCTTTTTATTAGTCCATGTAAACTGTCTTTAGGACACATACCCTATATCGCATGATCACACACTATTGTAATGTTATGTTGCCGAATTTTCCCACCGATTTTGTATTGAGCCTTGACTGTGAAGTGTGTAGAACCACTAGGACTTGGGATTGTAGGTCTAGACCTTATGAAATGCCCTAAACTCTTAAGGGAAGTGTCTCCAAAGAGTTAAGGTACTTGTTGAAGGCTTACTACCCTACATATCCTTGGACTTAGGCCCGTGGTAGTGTTATGCTGTCCGAATAGTGATGTCCGTTTATAGGCCTTAGGTGAATTTGAAGTGTGGGCTTTAGGCCCATACTCTTTGGATGGAAGGTATAGGTCTGCAATAAGATTGGGATGTGAGTTTAGGAATTTTTGATGAGATTCTTACCGGGGCTTTAGGCCCATCTTCATAGGATAGGATGTGAGAGTGCTTGAGGTGAGATTGGTGTGTGGGCTTTCAGCCTATGCTTTTAGACCGTTTGTCCATTTAGGGGTCTTGTAAATTGAAAGTTAGATTTGTGTGGGCTTCAGGTCCATGGCCTGGAGTAGGATCCTTAGGTCTACACCTTCGATGAATACTCTTAACCCATAAGAAAAGTGTCCTAAAGGTTGGGGTAGTTGCCAAAGGTATAGTCCTTATCCCTTTTTTGTTCCTGGGCCCGGACCCATTGTAGTGTTTTGCTACCGAGTTGTTGTGCCCGTTTGTGGGCCTTGTAGTTAGAGATTGAGCTTTGTGCAGGCCTTAGGCCCATGATCTCGAAAGTTTAGTGGTCCTTGACCATTATTCATCTTTGTTTGGGGTACCCATCGGAAGTATAATCCCTATACCCTTAAGCTCTCCACTTACCCCGATGGTAGGGTTATGCCGCTGAATTTTTCTCAATTGCCCTTACATGTTTGAGCAAGATAAGTGTAGAATCCATAGATTGTAGGGCAATTAGGTCTATTCCTCTTTTGTTACATTTGGGAAAGTCTCCTACGAGATTAAAGTGCCAATCAGGGGCTTGCCCCATTGCCTGTAGGCCTTGGCCCATTATAGCGTTATGCTACCAAACGATCCCCATATGCCTTTGGGCTTTAGAGGTAGAAAGTGAGATTTGTGCGGGCTTTAAGCCCAGGTTCTATAGGTCTGTTCATTCTGAGTGTCCTTACTAGGGGCTTCTTTCCCTAAGATTCCCTAGTCTACCTCACGTGCTTTTGGTGTGAACCTTCATCCTTTTCAAAGGAATGTCCTAGAAAGTAGGGGCTTTGTGAGTTTTGTAAAATATCATTCTTTTTCAAAAAGAAATTATGGGGCTTTAAATTGATAGCATTCTAGCTTGGATCGTTGACTCTAGTGGGCCTGGGTTAAGTATTGATTCATCTATTGATTCCGATATGGCTAACAACGAAGAGGTTTCCCCTATTGGTGCTGCCATAATCATGTCCTCCAAGGAAAGAATGGAAGCCCTAGCTCAAATGGCCGACGATTTCCTAGTCCTAAAAGCAACCCAAGATCTATCTGAAAAGAATGGGGCTGAAATAGGAGAATCATCCTTTAAGCCTAAGCCCATCTTTGAATTCGTTAAGCCCATGGACCTGGATGAGAACCCTCAACTCAAAAATCCTTCATACCTTGCTAAGGAGCCTATTTTCCTGAATAGTATGATTGAAGCTCTAGAAAAAGCCCTTAAAGGATTCCGAAGGTCTGATGACTTGATGGACATGACCTCGCTTTCCTTGTTCCAGAAAGCCCGCTTACCCAGCCACTTCAGGATGTCGGAATTGGAAAAGTTTGATGGGATGGGTTGTCTTAAGATCCATTTGAAGATGTACCCTTGTGAGTAGTAGAGGTCATTATCGCATGTAGGTTTTTAGGTCAAATTGAGTCGGTTCTTTTTGCATTTAGTTTTTAGAGAGTCTAGGAATATCCCTGCTAAATTTCATGGCATTTTGAGCCAGGCTTGATAGGAAATAGGGTCTTTTGTGACTTGAAAGGCAGCATTGCCCTTTGGATCACAAAAGCTCTGAATGACTGTTGATCTTGTCCCGAATGGTCTCGAGGCTTTAGCATGGATATTTAAAGTGTGTTTGGTAGCTAATTTGATCAGTGGTAAGGTCTGTAGAGCCTTCTGGTTCGTGTTTGGCTCTCAAGGCTCAACAGGCCATTTCAAGCTCAGATTAGGGCTTCAACCGAAAGCGATTGGGATTCGATCTTTTTATCAAACCAAAGCCTTCAAAGGCTTCAAAACATTTTCTTAAAAAGTTTTAAAACTTGTTTCGAGAAGAAGAAATGATTTTGAGAACGATTGGTTAGCAGATTTCAAAACCCTAATTTGGGCCCGGCAGGCCCTAAACAGCTAATCGATCGACTTTTCCCTAAAAATTTGACTTTGGTCAATTCATTTTCACTTCAAACACTTTTTAAAACATAGAGAATCGAATCACGATCGTTTTGGCGCTTGAATCATCGAATTTGGACTTGAAACGGGCCCGAAAAGCCAAAAACAGTCGAGACGGGTCGAGAGAGGCCCAAAACGGGTCAAAATTGGGCTGAAGCATGGATGACCATCCATCCCCGGACGGTTGGCCGTCCTAGGGTGGACGGTCATCGATGCCCAATGCCCAGATTCGCCCAATTTCAATCTTTTGAGTGTTTTAAGGTTTTGGGACTCTTCCAATGGCTATCTAACTCAGCTATGAGGGTTTGGTTTCACCTTGGAGACCTTGGAAGACACATTTAGGGCCCTTGGATTATTCCTTAGGGTTTTAATGTGGATCATTGATTAATTTGGAGCTTTTCTATATATACATCACTTAGGAATAGGTTTATGGGAGGCTAACTTTACATTGGAGACTTGGAGGCACTTGTAGCAGCCCTCTACACCATAGCCACGAATTTGGAGGCCACCAAAGGTTGAAGAAGAAGGCTAGAAGCAAGGAAAAATAAGGCTAAAGGTTAGTTTCATACCCCATTGTGCTTAGATTTCAATTCTACATAACATAGTTGAGAATGGGCTTGTTTAGGATAGTTTAAATTTCTGCATAATGTATAGCTTAGTTCCTTCTAATTATATGCATAATGTAAGATAGAAATATATGTTTAGAAGTGATGTTTAGGTGTCTAGAAGTAATGTTAATGGAGTCTTGCATATAGGAGTTTAATTGTGCATGAGTATTCTTCTCTTTTGAGTGATAGTATTAGTTTCATTCGTTTAAATGTTCTTACATGATGAACATGGTTTTCTTCCTAATTTAAGAACATGATTATTGATATATGAATGTTGTGAGCATGATTGGGATTAATTCCATGTTTAGAATGTATGTTAGGAATTGATTTTAGTCTTATGATTTTTTTTGTTTTCTAATAGGGATGCATGTTTGAGTTTTTTGTGTCAATAGTCATTGTTGGAATGATAGGAGTAGTTTTAAGCATTGTATGTCAAGTTTAGTATTATTCTTGTTTTATTTCAATTAAGTTTACCATATGGAATGCATTGATGCGATTGATATATGAATTGTGATCGAGGGAGCGAGCAAAGGTAAGTTTCTTCCCTTGTGGTAAATTTGATAGTTTTAAGTATGAATATATACTATCTATTGATTGTTTTGCATGAGTGTCTTAGTCTATTGTGTTAGTATGCATGTTAGTGCTTTTATTTGGTATTTTTTATGGACTAATAATGATTATAAGGCCATTTAAAGTGAATTTCAAATCTATCCATATTTGAATATCCACGTTAATGTAACTTAATCATCATTTTTAAGCCATCTTTTACATGTTAGTTTAGTTCATCATGATAGGGTATTTTCTAGGCCATTGTCACAATTTTTATTTGCTATTTTCATGGGTTTTAAATTACTTTTAAAGCCATATTCAAATATGTTAATGGATTGAAAGTGACTTTAAAGTAAGTTAAAAATCACTTTTTAGGGCCAAATCCAACTTAGAAATATGCCTTGGTTCACATAGTTTGATTAGATTGCATTTAGGGTCATTTTTCATGCATTACTAGCATTGTTTATCGCATCTTTTACTTATTTTATTTAAATTTCAGCAAGCATACATTTAGTATTTTAGGTGTTTAGACTAATCTAGGATTAGTTAGAGACCCTAGGATTAGGGGGGTCACTTGACGTCACTTAGGATTCTTCTTTGTTGTAAGAATTACACTAGATTTAGAATTCTAATGAATTTAGGATCCTATCTTCGGGAGAATTTTTTAAAATTAATGTTTTAGCAAAATTAATCTACAATTAATTTAATCCCAATGAAATTGGAACTCTGAGTTTGATTTGGAATGAAATTCCATCCTTTGAAATGATTTGACTCGGGATAGAATTCCCATTTTGAAAAGAGTTGTGACCGGATAAGAATTGTGTTTTAAAAAGAATTCTAAATTCATTGGGAATTTATTAATTTATGAATTATTTTCTAAAAAGGATTTCAAATTAATAAAAACTCTCGAAGATAGAGTCTTGGATGAGATAGAATGCTAATGATAGTGTAGTTCATTACAATAGGAGAATCCTAGGTAATCGAACTACGTGGACTTTGATCTCTATCAGGAAACTGGTAAAGTACGTAGGCAGTCAATAGGGCGCAAGTCCAATCTTAGGATGACTCTTGTATCCTAAGGTCTTTAGGATTTTTGTTTCTTTTATTATTATTATTATTATTTATTATCTAGTAATTATTGTATGCACTACTTTCTTGATTGATTAGATATAATAGGATTGTCATGATAAGATTTTGAATAAGCCCAATAGTAATTAGGAGACCTTTAATTAGGGCGAGGTGGGTGCCTACAAGGAGTTCCTTGGAACCTTCCCACTTTGTAACCTAGCCCCCGAATCCAACTTTGATTCAAAGACCATGCTTTTCCAAAATATGGGGTCAATGTTTTATTGAAAATAAAACTCTTTTTTGTGGTTTCCTTGTTCCCTAAAAATAAGGTGGCGACTCCTAGTTTTTTACAAACTCTCATCCTTTTTCAAAAACCTAATCTTGGGTGGATAATAGAGAAGGATAAATGTGGATAATAGAGAAGGATAATAGAGAAGGATAAATCGATACGGAAAAACATCATCCACAATCCACTCAAGAAAACATCCCAAAGTGAACGAGAGGCCTCCCGATCCCTCGGGATGTTCAGGTTGGCTGGTTCACAGGTGGTTATTGTTATTATCAGAATTTGACATTCAGTATGTGTTGCAGAAATCAGTGAAAGGAAGAGCTATAGCAGAATATCTGGCGGAATGTGCTGCTTCACAAGCAGACAATGTCAATCACCAGTTCCCGGATGAAGAAATCCTTGTGGTAGAGAAGAAGATATGGAGAGCACACTTTGATGGAGCATTGAATAGGAAAGGATGTGGCATAGGAGTTTGTTTGGAAACACCAGAGGATGTGATGATACCCGTGGCGGTGAAGCTAAACTTTAAGGCCACCAATAATATTGCTGAATATGAGGCTTGTATTCTAGCTTTAGAGTCGGCATTGGCCTTGGGAGTAGAAGAACTCGAAGTATATGGGGATTCAGCCCTCACTATATGTCAAACTAGAGGAGAGTGGAAAACTAAGGATGAGAAGCTGTTGCCATATCATGATTATTTAGAGACATTGGTGAAAGAATTCCGCCAAATAAAATTCTTTTATCTGTCAAGGCAAAAGAACAAGTTTGCGGATGCCTTAGCCACTCTAGCATCCATGGCAGAGATTCCAATAGAAGGAGGAATAGCACCGATGATTGTCGAATCCAGAGAGGAGCCCATCTATTGTTGTGCACTAAGGGAATGAGAACCAAACGACGGAAAGCCGTGGTATCATAATATCCAGCAATACTTGGAAAGAGGGGAGTATCCGCCAGAGGCATCCTACGTCGACCGAAGAACTTTGAGAAAGTTGGCTAGCCAGTTTATCTATTGCAGTGAGAAATTATATAAGAGATCTTTTGACGGTGTCCATCTCTTGTACGTAAAAGAAGACGGGGCTCCACATATGTATGGGTATATGCTTGCGAAGAAGATCTTGAGATTAGGGTACTATTGGTCTACCTTAGAAAGTAATTGTAGTAAACATGTCAAGAAATGCCATAAATGTCAAGTGTTTGCAAGTGGTAAGCATAAGCCATTTATGCCACTCACTACCATGTCATCACCATGGCTATTTGCAACATGGGGCATTGATATCATCGGCAAAATCACTCCTGCAGCCTCGAATGAGCACGAATACATATTGGTAGCTATTGATTACTTTACCAAATAGGTAGAAGCAGCGTCATACAAGACTTTGACTGCTAAGCAGGTTGCCAAGTTCTTATAATGCAATATTATTTATCAGTATGGGGTGCCACGTGAGTTTATTTCAGACAATAGGCAGCATTTTAGGAAAGAAACCGAAGAGCTTCTTAAGAAATATGGTATAGTGCATCATCATTCCTCTCCTTATCGTCCACAGACTAATGGAGCAGTAGAGGCAGCTAATAAGAATTTGAAGACGATTTTGAAGAAGACTACTGATATATACAATGATTGGCACGAGAAGTTACGTCTGGCATTATGGGGCTATCGCAAATCCATTAGGGCGTCAACTGGGGCTACGCCTTATTCATTAGTGTATGGTATGGAAGCAGTGTTACCAATTGAGTTGGAGATAAATTTATTAAGAGTAGCTATGGAAAGCCAATTAGTAGAAGTCGATTGGAGGAAGAGCAGAAATGAACTGCTGTCGTTGATTGATGAGAAAAGACTAAGAGCTTTATACCATGTTCAAGGATATCAAATGAGGATAGCAAGAGCATTCAACAAAAGAGTTAAAGACGGTGGCTTAAAGAAAGGGGATTTGATACTCAAAGAAATCAGAATGTCAATTCATGATCGAAGAGGAAAGTTCAAGTCAAGCTGGGTAGGACCCTATGTCATCAAAGAGATATTATCAAGCGGAGCGGTGCGTCTCATGGATGTAGACGGGAATGAATTTTCTCAATCTACCAATTTGGATCAATTGAAGAAGTATAATATATAAAACAAATAATAAAAGAAAAAGAAAAGAAGCCCGCTAGGTAAAAAACATGAAAAGACTGCTTAGGCAAAAATTAGGGCGAAGAGCTTGCTAGGTGGAAAACCTGTAAAGGCTGCCTAGGCAAAAATTAGAGCATCTAAAAAAAAAAAATGTTTCTTTAATTGATCCATGAACTACAAGGACCTGATTCTCCAAGTATTCAAATTAAGAAAGTCGAAGTTTTTTTTAAGGAAAAAAAATATTCAAAAGATGGAGATATGTAGGCAACCCATAAAGTTACCTTAGGTGCGGTCCAATTCTTTAAAGCAAAACAACTCAGTGTTTGATTTCAGTTGTAATTGTTTGAAGTGATTTATTCAAAGCTAAAAAGATGAAATTCTTTTATTTATGAAATGAAGAGAAACCTTTCAAAGGTCTATTACATGCCATATGATCCTAATCTTATTTATTTTTAAAAAACAATTATGAAAGCATGGGAAATGCATATTAAAAATGTCATAAAGTCTTTCGTTCCTTTCTTGAAGCTTCTTCAAAGTTGTCATCTATTCCCCTCTTAGAAAGTACTACTTGCAAAGTGTTAGGTGGAAGTGACGAAGTGTCCCATTGTCCATCAGATGAGAGACTTTCGATAAGTCCTGAGATCCTAGCTTTCCTTTCTTGTCCTCGAACACCCACAGTTTGAGATAGCCACTGCCTATACGCCTCATCCAGTTCAAAAGGCCCATGAGAGAAATCAATGTGAGTTATGTGTAGTATAGTTGGCCACCTTGACATTAAAGCCTTGACCATAAATGGAGAAATTGTCTTGGAAGTGTAAGTATGCTTTGGGAGAGATGAAATCGTCTGTTTGGTTCCCATTTGGAGAAGCAGTCGAGTCGCCTAATAGAAATAAGTGCGCTTCAATCCTACCAAGATCGCTGCAGAATAACCCGGAGAACGTAGCAGAAAATGGCGAGAACAGCTCCAGTCATGCACATATCACTCGATATCATTCCAAGAAAGGGTAGAAAAAAAAGTCAACCATTCTAGTAAGTTGCGCTCTCGAGGAAGGGTAATGACACGACGATGATAAGAAGCATGGTAAGAGGTACCGATGGAAGGGGCAATAAATTTTTGCCTCTCAATTAGCCACATCTGCAGAAGAATAGGACTACCTTCAAAAAGAGCCTTAGGATCAGCGTGAAACTTGTCTAAATCGTTCAAAGTTTCGGCAATAACCATTGGAATCATGTTTTGAGAAACAGAAAGAGGTAGGACTAGTTCACATAGTTCTAATGGAACTAGGAAAGAACCAGTACAGAAGAAAAATTGGTCAAGAAGGCATAGAACCAAAGCATGTTGAACAGAACGTGAAGTGGCAAATTGATTCAAGATAGGGTGAAGAAAAGAAATAGCCAGTTTCAGAAGATTAAGGTTAGTACCTTAGACGAATGTTGAAGTGTCCCTTTCAGTGATTTCAAGAAGAGAAGCGAGAGTTGATGTGTATTTGCGCCGAACTTGTAGGAAGATGAAAGGTCCTTTGAGAGGAACATATATAATAGTGCAAAATTCTTCCAACAGCGGGCATATTTCTCTAGTGCCAAAGTTGAAAACATGAGTTATAGGATCCCAGAAGTGACTTGCAGCGATGAAGAATGTGGTTTCCATCTTGATTTGTTGAAGAGAGAAGCACGCGTACAAGTTGAAGCGAGCGAACACTTTCTTGTCTTCTTTTGTCATTCTAGCCATGAATCTTTTTAAAACTTGAGGGAGAGTCTCCATAATGCTTAAAACTAATGTAGAATGATTATTGAGGGTGCTAAGAGGTCCTATTTATAGGCTAAGGTTGGATTTGAAGAGAAATTAGAGTCCTAAACGGACTGGGAGTCGAAAAATACCAAAAAATTGCAAAATTGGACGGCACATCCTGGTGACCGTCCAAGGCAAGACGGCTAGCCGTCCTAGGGTGGACGGCCAATCATCCTGACTTGGACGGTCACCAAGATGTGGTCGCCTAATTTTGCCAATTTTGCTTAATTTTGACTTTTTTCGAGTTTTGGTGCTTTTGGGGCCCCGATTTTGACTTTTGTTGACTATTTGTTGCTATTTGTGAGTTTTAAAATATTGATATTAGTTCAATCATGATCAAAAGTGGGAGAATTGATAGCAATGAAGATGTTTTAGCAAGCACATATACCATGAAAGAGAGAAAAAATTGTTCTAGGTACAAGTTGTTACAAATAAAACCCTATGTGACATTAAAAGTTAATCAGTGTCGTCAAGAGCTCCTCCTTACACCTTGACTAGATCCCTCGCCAGCTGAAGAATGACGTGGTGGGTCAGGTGCCTGAAACAGTGTTCACAGTTAGCATGGATTGTGAAAAGGAAGAAAGATGGATTTTGAATGTGATTTGAGACTACCTGGTGACAAGTAAGAACGGAGGTCCTCATGCCCATCCTACGAAGGTCACGCCTCAAAGCAATGGAGAGATTGATGTAATCCTGGCAATACTCTCGAGGGACTTCTCAGAAAAGAATGATGTCAGTGTATTTGTGGGTATGCATGAGCAATTATTTGATTCGGTGGGGAATTTATCTGTTCATAAAAGGGATCTATGTGATATCACTCATCAACCGCAGGGTGTGAAATAGCAGAAGACACGAAGTTATCTTCTACAACCAATTCGATGTTCCAATTAGCAGGCTGCAAGGTAGGATATTTATTTGCGTCTTGATCATCATCGTTCGCCATGTCGCTAGCGGAGGCCCTAGAATTTTGACCTTGAGAGCGACGACCCTGTTTGAGATAAGGATGAAGTTTTATGAAAGAAAGAAATGAAAGAAAATATTTGCGAAAAATCATACCCTCTCAGGTAGCTCTCCAGTCGTCAAAGGGCGCATCAGGAATTGTTGGCAGAAAATCTCACAGTTCCCGTCAAGGAAGAGAAAAGCAGAATGATCCACTCCCGTTATGAATTCTACCAGGTCTTCACTCTTTACTTTGTCCATATGATACATCTTTATAGGAGGCAGAAGAGGTACCCTGACTGCATTAATGTCCCCGTATACTTGGCGACAAACTCTCTCGCCTAAGTACCAGTACCTGCCAGAGGGTCCCTCAAACAGGATTCGTCTGTGTGTCAGAAGTACGCTCTGTGCATAAGGAGGAGTCATTGAAGCCATCCAAGCGCCCCATGGATCCCAATTTACCTGAAGATCATGAGAAGTGTGAGAGTTGAACTTGAAGGATTTAATGAGAAATGATTTGTTGGGAATTTACCTGCTCTGCAGTAAGGCTGGCTAAGATGGCTTTGGCAGTGGGGTAATCATATCTGTGTAAATTAGATTTCTTCCTATTGGATGGATGGAAGCGAGCTAAAAATAGCTAAAGGTTAACCCCCTCTTTCAGGAGAGGACAACCAAGACCTAAGTAGATGAAAGCCCACACCTGCATGAAAAAAGATCAGGAAATTGATAAAGATGTAAAGAGATTCTATGGGAAAAACACTGGGTGAAATCAATACCTGCCATATGAATGCCAAGCCGCAGAAGTCTTGGACAGCATCTCGGGATTTATCGCTCATGGAGCGATACATGGTTGCTAATGCCGCACCACCCCAGTCATACAAGTGAATACTGTCTGTGTCCTGTAAGCTCTTCAAAAAGCATAGAGAGGCTATGGCTTGAGTACCCGCAAAGAAGGTACAAAAAATCATATACAGGATGAAAGCTTGAGCAATATCTTCGGGATCTTCTCCCTCCTCCTCAACTTTACCACTAAATTGACTGTTAAGCCATGTACGCCTGACTCCCTTCTTTATTATAGGAATGTTTTCAACGCCCAAGAGATTTCGTGTATACTCTTCATCAATATGAGTATCCCCATAAAAGGCGAGTGGTTTGCCTCCAATAAGAAGCCCGGTGATCATTGTAAAGTCGAGTGGGGTCATGGTCATTTTCCCAAACTCGAAGTGGAATGCATTAGTGGTGTCCCACCAAAGTTCAGAAAGAGCCAACATAGCCATCCTATCCATGTTGTCAAGCCAAAGGGAATCCAAGAAAATTTAAAGCCTGCCCGCTCCACAATGGCTTTAGCTTGAGGTTGGTGAGCTTTCATCAAATCCCACCATTTGATCAATTTGCTCAAGTAGTAGCGTGTACGACTGTCGAAATTGGGCTGCACAAACATGCTTGCATTATATTCTCATCAAGGAAATGTTGTTATTTCTAGATGATTTTTTATTCAAATGCAATACGAATGTGGTTGTTGATTTACATATCATGACATATAATGAATCTTTCATGCTTTGAATGAACCAAAATGATCAATGCATTTTCAAAAAGTTTTTGCAAAAAAGATGTGTGCATATCAAATGACACAATTTATTATCAAGAGTATGTATGGTGTCACCAAACACCAAAAGTGTTTCAATCTCAAAATTGATGGAATTTTAATCAAATTAAACATAGTAAGAAAATTTTGAGATACTTTTCATATCATAAAATGACTTTTTAAGAGGAAAATGGATAATGGTGTCACTCGGGCATTTTATCAAACATGTGATGTGCATATTTTCTAAATTGTATTATCAAAGATAATTGATCATTGAAACATGATTAGGATATGTTTGATTTGAAAAATCAAAGTTTACTTCATTGGGGTATTTCATCAAACACGTGGTGAGCACCATTGACAAGCTTGTGAAACCATGAAATGGGGCTCCCATGCTTTTCCAAAAAGTTATTATGGTATGAAAACAACAATCATAGCATGCAAACAAGTATTTTAACTCAATCAATCGCATATGAATTAAAAGTTATTGATGAAATCTAACTTATATTTTCTTTGGAGTGAATTACGAAAGATGTGTTCGAGGCTCTAAGAGTAGTGATGGAGGACGAGAATCCCCACATGATGGTACTTTGTATTTGGCTTTGACTTCCAAGTATGGGTACTTTGAATAAGGAGGAGGAGATTGATTTCTATCCATTTTTGAAAAAAATAAAGTATGTGAGAAGTGAAGATATTCACACCAAATGGGAACAAGTTGGAGAACTTGAGGAGATGATGATGATTTTGTGTTGCTAAGGATATAAACCAATGTTTTGGTTGTATTTGTGATGGTTGAGAATCAAGTGCAAGGTTTTTGGAGCAAAACCAAGTTTAAGGTTGCTTGGATATGAGCACAAGAGAGTGCACATGCATATGAGGGGGTTTTAAAACAAAACATTTTCGGGTCACACTTGGTGACCGTCCTAGCTAGGACGGCCAACCGTCCAGGCCCAGACAGCTAGCCGTCCAAGCTAGGACGGCCACCAGTGCCCCATTTTTTTTTTCAATTTTTGATTTTTGTTCGAATTTTCTTGAAAAATTGATTCGTTTTTGCATAAAAATCACTCCTAATAATGATTTTGAAAATATTTATACGGGAGATGTACCATATAAATGATGATTTGAAAAAAAAAAAATTATATGGGAGAAGTACCATATAAATGATGAGTTTGAAATGTGCTTATGTGAGAGAAGTATCACATAAAATGTCGATTTGAAATGTGTTTATGTGAGAGAAGTATCACCTAAAATGATGATTTGAAAATGTTTTATGTGAGAGAAGTATCGCATAAGATGATGATTTATCATGTTTATGTGAGAGAAGTATCACATAAAATAATGATTTGAAAATGTTTATATGGGAGAAGTATCATATAAATAACGATTCGAAAATATGTTCATATGGGAGATGTACCATATGAACGATGATTTTAAGATATTTTATATGGGAGAAGTACCATATGAAATAATGAGTTTGAAAATATTTATATGGGAGATGTACTATATAAATAACGATTCAAAAATACGTTCATATGGGAGAAGTACCATATAAACGATGATTTGAAAATATTCTATATGGGAGAAGTACCGTATGAAATAATGAGTTTGAAAATATTTATATGGGAGGTGTACCATATAAATAATGATTCAAAAATACGTTCATATGGGAGAAGTACCATATAAAGGATGATTTGAAAATATTTTATGTGAGAGAAGTACCACATAAAATGATGATTCAAAATATTTCTGTGAGAGAAGTATCACATAAATGTTTATTTTGTGGTTTATTGATGTGTGTTTGATTGTTTGGCTCCCAGGATCATCGAAGCATGAAAATGAGATGTCATTTTGTTTCATTGGTATTACATGGCGAAGCCATAAAACACCAACGAGGGGCTTCTGTAGACACCCCATTTTTACCAATTATTTTATTATATGTTTTTTAAAGTGATCAACTTGAAGAGTGGGTCATTTAGCGGAGAATTGGACTTGTAAAGACCAAATTATTCTTTTTGGGGAAAAAGAATAATTCATCATTTCATGCATACATTTGAATTGGAATCGATTCATTTGCATTACATTTGAATTTTGTGGTGTTTTAGGATATCCCTGTAAATTTTCATGTCATTCTGATGATAGCTCAATGGGTAATTATGGTTTTTGCGACTTGAGGGGTATTTTCGTCATTTTTCTCGTATAATTTCCAAATGACCTCCGAATTCGAAACGGATTGTTTCATGGAGTTTATATGAATGTGTGGAGTGTATTTGGAGTGTTAATTGAACTTTTGAATGGTTGTGATAGGTTCGCCCAAAATCAATCCTACGGGCAGGAATGAGCCAAATTGAGATTTCATCCAAATTAACCGTGAATTGGTTCTTTTCACCAAAATCAAAGATCTTCAAAATGTGTTTTCAAGTATCAATTTCATAATAAAATCATGTTTGTTAGAAGTAGGTTAAGCCTAATTAATCAATTTTACAAAACAGAAAATGGTCATGTGACCTATTTTGGCACAACCGGGTCAATCGGTTAGCTTTTTACTAAAACCCTTGACCATGGTCAAGAATTTTTGACCCAAAACCCTTCTAGGAATGTAGAGGATCAAAACACGATCGTCCAGGCTAAAAATGAGCAAGATAGAGCCAAAATTTTAAAATCCCTTGAAAATAGGACAAATTGGGGGAAGCCACACCTGGTGACCTTCCAGGCTAAGACGGCCATCAGGATGCCTGACCCCATTTTATGAGTTTTGAAAGTTTGGGACTCTCCCACCTATTTTACCCGATTTTTTTCGATTTTTTGGAGATAATTCGAGGATAATTCAGTCTGAGAACCCTAGGATGATTCATTCTTAACCCCAGGATGATTTTTAGATGAATTAATCCCAACCATTCAATGTTTTTTTACCCTAACTCTATAAATATACTTTGATAGAGGTTAGAGAGGGAGGCTACTTCGTTTTTGTTCATCATTTAAAAGAGAATCAGAGTTTACGAAGGGAGAGATGAGTAACTCAAGGCAAAAAGCTTGAAGGAGGGTAGTCAAAGAGGAAGAAGAAGGGTAAGTGTTTTATCCTCCTCTCATTTCCTTTATTCTCATGTAAATCTTCTCTTCTATGCTATGGTGGAAGTTTAGTTCATCTTCGTGTGAGATGAACTAGCTTCCATTCTTATGTGTTATTATGTATGATAGAATAACTTTTTGCTTGTTTATGCATGAGGGTAGTAGTAGTTTGTGTTTGATCATTTATGATTTTTGTTTAATGTCTTTGCATGTTAAAATAGGATGTGTAGGTTTTTCTTTTTAATAAAGGACAATAGCATATTTGTATGTTTAGTAGCATATTAGTTTGATTAAGCAGTTATTTATTATGATTTTATGTGTGTGAGCATGCTTAGAGTAAGTATTAATATATTTACATATTATTGAAATCTTGTGGTGATCATTTGATGATCATATGATATTAATAGTTATGTAAGTATGTTGAGGCATTTTTTTGATATGTGATGAGTCTTGAGTCATTCTTTTATGCTTTTATAATTATTTAAGCATTTGATATGGATTTGATGGTTTGGATATATATGAACTACGTACGAGGGAGCGTCCAAAGGTAAGATCCTTCCCTTGTGTTTGGATTAATTGTTTAAGCATGTCTTTATTTAGTTTTTGATGTGTCTTTTGAATAGTAATTTAGTCGAGCATGTTAAGTTATATGTTAGGATTTTTATTTATTATTTTAAGTGGATTAATCAAGCTAATTAAGCCCCACAAAGTAAAGGTTCAAATTTGTCCAGATTTGAACTTGGACTTTAATGAGGCTTAAACAGCATTTTTAAGCCATGATTTCATGTGCATCTTGTATATTAAATTTATATATCATGTTAGTATGCATATTAGGAGTTTTTTATGATTAATCATGTGACATAAACATGCTTTTTAAGCACTTCAAAGTGGATATTCAAATCTGTCCAGATTTGAATACACACTTTTAAGTGGCTTAATTATCATTTTTAGTTCACATTTATGCATGTTTCTCTATATTGTCTCATAGTATATTCATGTAGGATTTTTATTATTTCTTTTTAAGGTTTTTAGAATGGTTTAAGATCCATATTCGAATTTGTCCAGAATTGAAAAGTGGTTTTAACTTATTCTAAAAATCATTTTAGGATCAAATTCAACTTAGAAATATGCCTAGGTTCACATAGTTGAATTAGTATGCATTTAGGAGCATTTTTCATGCATTGTTAGAATTAATATCATGCATATTTGCCTATTTTGTTTAAATTTCAGCATGCATTTAGTCTTTTAGGTCTTTAGATTAACTTAGGGGTTAGTTAAAGACCCTAGGATTAGGAAGGTCACTTAACCTTCCCTAGGATTTTCCTTTGTTGTAAGTATTGCATTCAAATTTAAGTGTTTCAATGGGTTTCGGAGTCTATCTTTGAGAGGGATTTTACAAATAATTTTTTATTGACAATAATTGATTTATTAAATTGTTTCCCCATGATATGGGAATCTTTTAAAAGAATTTGTGTTGAAAATGATTTCTTTAAAAAAGAAATGGTTTTGGAATGAAATTCCATGGATGATGATTGATTTGAAAAAAGAAATTTAATTGAGGTTTGCTTCTAAAAGATAAGCTTTATCTTTTAAAATTCCGATCGCATTGGAAATCTTTTAATTATCGAACTGTTTTGCAAAAGAATTTCAAATGTATGAAAACTCTCGAGAATAGAGTCTTGAATAAAGTTGAATACTTTTATATGATGTAGTTCATTACAATAAGAGAATCCTAGGGTAGTCGAACTACATGGACTTTGATCCCTGCTAGGTAACACTAGTAGGTTACGTAGGCGCTAATAGAGCTCAAGTGCGCCGTAGGATACTAGTGGGGTGTCCTAGGTTTTTAGGGTTTGTTTGTATATCATTTTATTATTATTATTAATATAGATTATAGCATTTATATCGTTATTTTCATTGGTTGATTAGATTATTTAGGATTGTTTGCAGTAAGATTTTAAATAGCCCGAATAAATTAGAAGTCCTTTAATTAGGGCAAGGTGGGTTCCTACAAGTAAGAACTTGGAACCTTCCCACGTCGTAACCTAGTCCCCGGATCCATCTTTGGTTCATAGATTGCCTTTTCATTAAATGGAGTTTGTTTTATTTTATTGAAAATAAAATATTTTCATGGTTTCCTTATTCCTTAAAAATAAGGCGGCGACTCCTTTGTTATTTGTTTTTCTAAAAATCCCAAAATCACGCGCAGTGATGATGTGGACACCCATGCATGCATCGGCTACGGAGAGCGGCCCGACCGGGAAGTTGGTTCACAGAACTGGCGACTCCGCTGGGGATATCGAGGGCTAAACTTCATTGATTTAATTGGGCTATTTAATTTCTTAAATGAATTAAAATCAACCACTTGCATTTGTATGATTGCATATCATATTAGTTGTATTAGCTGCATGTAATTGTGTGATAGGACGATGTTGCCTTGCCAAAAGGTAGTCTAGTCCTGATCCCTGTCTCCACTCGACACTAGGGCAATCATGACGAAACTATCAACCTATTGTCAAGTACCCCTCGGGTATATCAAGGACCAATCACGTACTGTTGGACCCACGCGGCACGCCATGTGTCACATGTGGTTAGGTATACGGATTGGTCTGTAATAGGAACCTTTATACCTACCCTTGCATTAGTGCATGTAGACAGCCTATAGGACACTCTATCCCACAAGTGCTTTCATACACCTGTTATGCTGCCTGATTTTTTGCACACAATTGACTGTTATACTGCCGAAATTTCTTTTGGCATGTAACTGTATCGTTATGCTTCCGAAATTTCCTTTTGACACATAACTGCGCCGTTATACTGCCGAATTTCTCTGAGCATATAATTGTGCTGTTATGCTGCCAAAATTACCCTTGTTTGATGTGAGCCTTGTTTGTGAATGCTAAAACCTTTAGGGATATGACACCCTTAGATAAACTTTGATATTTTTTATATAAACCCTTTATTTTGAGGATTTTGGTCCTTAGAATGAAAGGACTATTTCGAAAATAGAAGAGAATATCCCAGGGGTACGTACCCCTGTAATTAGGTTGTTTTGGTTCATTTTGACTTAGACTTTCGATTCAAAGGAAAGTATCATGAGAATGAAGAACTAGTCATTGGTGTTGCTCTTTGTACTCTATTTGATTGGTCATGTTTTATTCCCCTATTGATGATTTTGATTTATTTCCTAATTTATAAGGAAAGTGGCCTTGAGAAATAGGGAAGTGAGTTGGAATTATGATAGGATGGTTTTCTCATTTCTCTTTCCTTCTGTTTGGATAGCACTTCTTTGATAGTCTATCAACGTGTTTTGAGTATTGTGGACTCTTCCATTTTTTTTTTTTAAAAACCCTCATCTCTTGGTGTAGCATTCTGGCCTGATGTCGCAATTCTAGAGGGCGTCTTTTTAGTATCGAACCTCCAACTGCACCCTCGATGGCTGATGGAGAATCCAGCACCACTACTACTGTGTTGAATGCTATCAAGGACTGGATTGAAGCCCTGGCCCGTGAGATTGAACAGATTAAAAAAATGTCCCAAGAAGCTATAGATAAACAGACTAATAATGCAAGTCAGGCTAAGGAGGCCCATTTGGAAGACCCAAAGAATACATCTGATCCAGCTATTTAGGCCCAAGTCGATGACAGTGTTAAGGCCTAATCAGGGGTCAGATCTAAGCCCATCAATCTGGATGGCGAGCTCGCTAGTTCACACATGACATTTCATTTTGTTATATATATTCATTTTTTGTATCTAATGAGGAAACACGAATGAGTAGGATAGGTTGTACCTCTATCTTGACATGTGTCGACCTATCCGGAAGGGGCGGTATGGATGTTAGGTTGGAGCGTTACACCTTATACCTATATAATTTAAAAGTTTGAAACAACTATATATCTAAAACCTGTCTCTTAGTTTAGAGTAACAATATATGATGTGTAAGGTCATAGCTATCAGTTTAGAGTAGTCGTTGGATTAGATGAACTACTTAAGAATTTTATATTCACAAAAAGTTATAGTAATCCAACGGTCGATTTTTGAAAAATGCTATAATGAGAAGTTGTGAACTTTTTTGGTCTTTAAAATACTATCAGTTTTTCCTTCTTTTTTTTTTCTTTTTTTTTTCGAAAACCAACTGTTAGATCATTATGATTTTTGGTGAACATGAAACTAATGAGTAGTTCATCTAATCCAACGGTCGGTTTTTCAAAATCTTTCATGCATAGAGGTCGTTGATTGCTCTGCAATCAAGCTTTATTTTTCATGATTTGGAAACTAATCTCGGGAATAATCGCACCGTAAGTACATTGATTTCGTTAGTTTTTAGTCTTACATGTGTTTTCATCCTTTGTAGGTTAATTTCGCCAGTAAACTGAGCTTTTCAACCATCAAGAGAGTTTTCGAATGAAATGGAGTAATGGATGCATGCTAGGATGACCACCAAGCGAAGGAAGCTGCAGAATCGAGCAAAAACTGATTTTTCAAGACAAACCTATCGATAGGGTATCAAGCCTATCGATAGGTGTAACACCCCACACAGGGTAACCCCTATGCGGAAATGCCACAGTGACATAAAACACCAAGCGCTTATCTTTTGAGTAATT
>JAESVK010059735.1:6791-60136 GCA_017140935.1 Hamamelis virginiana | reverse complement strand
CAGTTTTTTTCAAGTCAGTTTTCTCAGAAACCAACCGTCGGATCACTGTGATTTTTTGCAGGCATGACAAGCACTGCCTGAATAGAATATCCAACGGTCGAAATCTGAAACTGTGACCTGCATCACCCCCAAAATGGGGTGATCGTATTTTTTTTTAAATGAGGCCGGCCTGACCTCAAACTTCTTGTATATATATATATATATAATAACCCAAAAAGGATTTAAATTGAGTGAGCTATACTCAATTGAATTTTTAGAAAATATATATGACCTTAAAATAATGAGCAATGCTATACATCGCCACAACAAATCGCTGCAAGAAGAAAATGTGGGTAGTTTTGAAAGACAAATGAAACAAAATAAATTAAATTAAACAAAACAAAATAAGTAATGCTAGATAGACTATAATACAGTCTCGATTTCTGTGTATTTCAAAAATGCACAAAAGTAGAGAAGATATCTTACGGTCATATCATTTGGTTTTAAAAATTTGATTTAAAATTTAGTCCATTTAGCATTTTCCAAATAGAATATGGGTGGGAAGGACATAATTAATGAGTTGGACAAAACACAGAACAAAAGTATCAAAGTCCGCTAATTTCCATTCATAAAAGGAAACTGAAATCTTTTGCTCTAGAGATGCACATGGCAAAGATGCCACCCAAATAAAGCTTTCTTGAGAATGGTTTGAGCTCCTCCAAAAATCCCAGGTAA
Source organism: Hamamelis virginiana (assembly GCA_017140935.1). NCBI lineage: Eukaryota > Viridiplantae > Streptophyta > Magnoliopsida > Saxifragales > Hamamelidaceae > Hamamelis > Hamamelis virginiana. The sequence goes on along the minus strand of JAESVK010059735.1, from coordinate 59,422 downwards.
ACTTAACAAGGTTGCACTACTCATGTCAAAGCTGAGCCAAATTCCTTGATGTCCTGCATTTGCTATGCTCACCCAATGCGATTTGGATCCAGTGTTGTCCCCCACCAGTGTTGATCATGTTGATCCATCCAGTGTGGTAAATTATAAAAGTAAAAAAGTAAAATTAAACTATGATAGTGCAAAATGTTGTTAGTTAATTTTAAATTTTTTTTCTTTTTTGCTTTTAAAAAAGAAAAAATAAAATATTTTTGGCCTGTTTGGATGCAAGCAAAGGGAGCACATGGAAAGTCTTGTTCGAACTGTGGATATAATCAACAGTACTCAATGAGGACAGGAATGTGACAAGTTTGGGCAAGGATAACCCTATTCGAGAGCTTCTCTTTTTCCATTTTTTTATTGTTAATTAAGATAGAGTCTTGCTTAATAATATGTCCTACCCACTATATAGGTCCTAATTTAACTCTAAGTCCTCACCGATGTTGCCGGCTAACAAGTCCATATCAATTCATTTAAAAAAAAAATCATAAAAAGAGATAATTTTAAGTGATTTGATGTGGCAGTTCACGTTATCTGCCCACATGAATTAGGATAAGAATTTTTTATTTTTTTTTATGAAGGTTAGGTGTATCATGCGCACCAGACTAAATCTTGCACCTCGAACAAGACTTTCGAAACAAGACTTGCGCCTTGCGGTCCGTGGCCTAGGATATTAGTAGTTAGGAGAGTCAAACGCAAGACCAAGGGACTTGGTACACTCTTAGCCCTGCTTCCAAGTCCTAACCGATGTTGCCAGCTAACAAGTCCATATCAATTCATTTTTTAAAAAAAGAAGATAATTTTAAGTGATTTGATGGCGGCAGTTCACGTTATCTACCCACATGAATTAGGGTGAGAATTTTTTATTTTTTTATGAAGGTTAGGTGTATCGTGCGCACCAAACTAATTCCCTTCTTCAATACAGTATCCTCACGACTTAGCCCTAAGGGACTGCTAAATTTCAATTTCAAAACGTCCGGATTAACGGTTATTTTCAAGGACCACTTGGGCTATCCCTGAAATTAACCATACTAGTGGAACGTGTATATCACTTCATTATATTTTCAATCTGTGGCATATATACTTCTAGATCTTTTGTCAATTTTCCTTTAATTTTAAGATTTTCCAGAGGAAGACCTGAAGTCGAGGGAAGTTGTAAGTAAGTTTCCCAGGCTTGGAAACTTTAAAAATTACTAATCAAGTCTCATTCAATGTTCTGTCCAACAAAAAACAAAAAAGTCTCCTTCAATGTTTGAACTTTGAAGTCCCCAGCATGCTCTTTAATATTCAACCCTGCAGCCACAGCCATCATTTGCATATGGTCCCGAATGAGAATCCTCTGCTTTGGTTTGTTTGGTGCTTGGATATATGATGTATCATCATCTAGATCATCTGCACATTATTTAAGTGAAAAATATAACATCCAGATCATAACACATCATCCAAGCATATCTAATCCCAAAAAGAGGATCCAGACTCATATGGCTTCTTTTATATATATATATATATATATATATTCTCGATATGTAAGAATAGCATATATAGTATTTTATAATCTTATGACTTTGTATGTACGTAGATGTATAAATTAATTAAATTGAATAAAAAATATATAAATATAAAAGTAAAATTTTATGAATTAATTAAATAATAATACAATTGATTAAAAATTATTAAATTAATTGCCATCTCATCTACCCCCTTGAGTATATTAAGACTACCAAAAAAAAAAAAAAAAAAAAAAAAGATCTGAGCCAATTTTAGAAATAACAAAAACACAAAAATGCTAATAAACCTCCATATGGCCAATTGAAAAAAAAAAAAAAATTGACTATTGAATAAGAGATCTCTCTTATGTATGTTAAGCTTGCCAAAATCACAATGATTGAATAGTCAGTTTCTGAAAAACTAACTGTGAAAAAACGATGATATTTTGAAAAACAAAATAATCACAGATTTTCACAATGACATTATTTCAAAAACTGGTCGTTGCATCACCATTATGATTATTACTCAAAAAATAAGTGAGAAACATAGTATTATTGCTCAAAAAATTATCTTTTAGTACTCAAGTCAAGACAAACAAATAAGGACCTTTGGATCCCTTCAAAAGATTACGTGGCAATATTCAAGGCGGTGATCAATAGGTGTTGATCTCTCACTGATCAACAGTGAATCCTAATCCCATCCATTGAATAAACACCACCCTAATAACCATATTAAGTTCTAGTAAATTAACACCATCTAAGGAATCACACCAACGGTGTTGGTCTAATAACATGTATTCTTGTTTAAAAATTAAAACACATAAAGCCGTATTATTATTATTATTATATGAATAATTCAATTAGAATTTTCAAATTTTAAAAAATATAAAAGGATACATTTTGAATAATATATGTAATATTACATTAAATAAAATAATTTTATGTATAAAAATATATGTTTTAGTATTTAGTAATGTCGTGTTTTCACTGTGTTGTGTCTTAAATTTTTAGGATTTGCTGTGTCGACATGTCCATATCTTCTCATAATTATGATGCATGTCTCTCCATACATCTTAGCTATTTTTTTATTAATTTGAGAAAAATTATGTTTAAAAGGATAGGTAATTATATTGCCTCTATTCTTTTATCACACTTTTGACAATGCTTTTGCAGAATATATACTTGGGAGTTGCATTTTGAAAATTCCAATGTTGAAGTAAATACCCTTCTTATGCGCCGGCTTAAACCAACTTGGCCATCTCCGCAACGAAAATTTTTTGCATCACATTATTTTACAACAATTGAATGCTTACCAAGGAAAGAAAATTCACCCACAACTGTATGCGATACTATCACTTCTCTCATATGATGTGAGACCCAATTTTAAATTAAAGGTGCCAACTAGCCTTTTCACGAAAATTTCTATGCAACTGTATAAGAAACCTAGATTAATTTGATTCCCAACATCAAAATTTAGAATTTAAAAGGCGGACAAATTCTATTTCTGTTAGGTTAACTCTTGAACCCAAGTAGACTTTCCTCCCTAATAGTAAGATGATGTAAAATCCACAATCATGTGAGATCTATATGATTCCTAAGCCAAGCCTCGAGTCGAAAAAAACAGCTCCCAAACTGAGCTCAAACCCAAGTTTGGGCACAAATTTGATCAAGATCAACTCAGTTCAAGCTCAAATTAGCTGATCCTGTGAGGCAGAATAAAAGAGGTACTAAGCCAGCTTTAGCCTAGTTCACAGCCCCATGTGGTTTGACAAGCTCACACTTCACACCATGCTTTTACTGTTTGTTTAGCAATGCATACAGCATGAATAAAAAGGTTGAGATTTATTAGGGACACACTTAAGCATTTTCCTCCAATATAAATGATGTTCCCACAAGCACTGAACATGCCATATATTAAGCAATGCATTCCAATCATCCTAGTTTTGCTTTAGCATGTGGGTGTTTGGAAAGAGCAAGGAAAAGAAAAGGGAAAAGTTTAAAAATGCTTTAGATAGATTTTAATACAACTTTTAGCATTTTCACTTCAATTCCTTTACTCTTTCTTAGATCCAAACAAAGCCAAGGTTTTGTTTTGATATTGGAAAGAGCAAGTAAAAGAACGCTGAAAATTGTAGTGAGGGGTTTTTTTCTGAAGTATTTTTAAGCTCTTTTCTTTCCATTCCCTTACTCTTTCTGAGATCCAAACAAAGGTCTAGGCAAAAAGCCGACGAATGTTTCTGCCAGTCAAAGACAAGAAAAAAGCACACAAAGCATAACCATGTCTAAATACAAATTTCATTTCCCATATGATAGGTAATTACTACAAGCAACCAGTATTTCATGGCTAAATAGGTGAAGATAGGGCTAGCTAGGAATAGAAATAAAGAACTGATGAATGAAACCCTATCTACCTTGGCTTAAATATAGGTGATACTGTCCTACGAACAATTTCCTGAATTTGATCCGATGACAAAATGGATGCTTCGCTGTCGAAATTTGCATTTTCCATCTGCTCGTGCAGCTGTAAGAACGACAAACCACTAGTTTTTGTTAAAATAAATGGGGAGAGAGAGAGAGTGAAGGGGGGTCTTCCCATGGATCAATCAGATGACCGGTCTATTCATCCATTCATGCTATCTTACAAATTTCAACCGATCCATGCTACTAAATTACTTTAAACTGGCCTCTTGGATTATGCAGCCAATGACCCAACAGTCATGGTCCTAGGAATCCATCAATAATATGGGTCTGATTGAAGGGGGTCCAATATGAGACCCATGGTCAGCAATCTAAATGACCTCCCAATGTAATTTGCAAACTAGTTTTTATCAAAATCACACGACCCAAATGGAATTTCATGCTGCATATTGTCAAATGCAATAATAAACGGAGTTGTGTTTCTCTTATATCTAGTAGAATAAACTAGTATAGTATTTTGCTGTGTCCAAAGGCACATGTTTGCTTTTTTATATGGGAAAAAGAAGCATAAAGAGAGGGATACCTTCTCGAGGATTGCAGATTGGTCATCCAGGTGAAATTTGAGCATGTGCCTAAGCATCTCCAGTTGCTGCAAAAGGATTCATGATTCACCAACCTTTTAACAATATCCACTTTCATCTAATTTGTTAAGTTAAAATTATAATAAATTCTACCTGTTCCTGTAATTTGTGTTGAAAATGCATTCTTTCAGCAAATTCCACTGGTCCGAGCTCAGCTTCATCACAAGCCATCTCTTCCCTGTTATTTCCATTTTGTAAGTACCGTAAGTAATGTGCATATATGTTTTAGTAATTTCGGAGAGATTAAAGTATTTAACCAATTCAAGGTGGTTGGAAGAACTACATAGGGCCCATTTGTATTAGCTTTTCCTAAAATCACTTTTAGAGAACTATCTCTTCACATATCTTTTTAGAGTTATGTTCAAACCATGTTTTTACATATCATACTTTCCATACTAGAAGTGATTGTGGCATAAGTTAGCGAGTGCCTAACTTTTGCCACAATCATCTTTAAAAGTTTTGCCAACCATCCCATCACCCCTCAAGTTGTCGAGAAGTGATTATCACTCCATCTCTAAGATCAAGTGAATTTTTGAGCTCCAAAAGTAATTTTAAGAAAAAGCTAATAGAAACAGACCCTTACACATTGAAAGTTGAAAAACTTACCATTCATGTCAAGGAAGACCATAGAATACAGGATTATTCTCAAAAAAGAAAAACAGGGAAATTACATCAGAGGGTAAAGTTCAGTTTTCTTGAGCAACCTTAAACCCTAAAAAATAGACAGATACAGGAAGTCAACCATGTTTGTATCACTATTACTGATACTAGTAACACCAAAGCATTGTCGTAGTGGGAGGGCTGTCAGGCCACCTGACCGTGTCATGTTCTTAGAAAAGACGTATTAGGCTGTTCCGGAAGAGCATCAAGTGGATCCAAATAGATTCGGTGCATTAATTAGAAGCGCTATGAAAGCTGAAATGGAGTCTACGTACTCCAATCAAGTCTACTTGTAGACCCACTTGCCAATATTAAACGTATTGGGTGCAAGTGGGTATACAAGTGAAAAAGAGGTCTAAATGGTAAGATTGAGACTTATAAAACAAGGCTTATGGCAGTATACTCAGAAAGATGGTATCAATTATGTGGAGACCTTTTCTAAACAAGTTTCATAAGCATAAAAAAAGTTCCTAATTTGAGAATAATGATATCAAAATGCACGTGAATAACACATAAAATAAAACAAGGGTTTGTAGACACCCCAAGGAAATGAATTGCATTCTCTTATATATAGCATCTGAATGAACCCATTTTTGTCTTTCATAGTATTTGGACTGTCTTGCATTTACCATATAGGCATTTTCAGATTTCAAGAAATGGCTTCAATAACATATTTAGGCTGCCATCTTTAGTGATGATTTCTGTATTTTATTGACAGCATCTGGAAAAATGGATTTGTGCCTTCAAAAGACACAGAAAACAAAATGAAACTATTTCAATTCATCGGGACATTAAAATGGCCACCTGTAAAAAGTTTCAAGGAGAGGTTTTCAACATGTGGCAGCTAGGGACTTTAAGGCATGCACCCAGACAGTACCAATACTGTTGTGGGTGCCTATGCTCATTTGGTGAATTTCACCACAAATTCAAAATAGAAAAGAAAAAGTAAACTGCCACTTCAGATTGGCAAGAAGGATGGCCAATACTTCCACATATTATAGGACATAGGACATAAAATTGCCAATGAGTGATAGATACATAAACCCCTTTAGACTCTCCAGTCTTCAAATCCAACAGCAGCTAATTAAAAATTAAAAAATAAATAAATAAAAAGCCACCTTGCAGCCTTCTTTGGTAGCATAACCATTCATTAAACATAACTCTAATTTAAAAATCCTATAATCCTATTCCTTGCATCAACCTTACTAGGTGTATATCTAAATTCCATTGAGATAAAACAGATGAGAAATTATAATGAATGACCCTAAAGTCCAATATGATAATGGGACTAATTGCAATACATTGCCACAAAACATCTTCCTTCCAACCAATGAATTAGAATAGTGAAGGTGCCAGAATTGAAAACTTCAGATTCAGAACACCAGGAGAGGAGTGTGTGTGACAGAAATGAAGACGACTCTGTGCCTATTATTTATTTGGAAAGTGAACAAAAGGTTAAATTTACATTGAAAAGGAACAAATCTCTTCGAGGAGATTGGGGATCTGTTCCCTTCAGACAGAAGAATGCCAATTCTTGAACTCTTCCATTATGTAATTATAGTCCACAGTCCACATAGAATCATTCCCTTCAAAAGCTCATAAGGACTCACACACCATCTCATGCTACTAACAAGGCAGCTAATTTGGATGCCGCACCCAAATTACTGGCCTAAAATAACTTAATAGAACAGTTTGAAACAGGAATTACCCAAATGTGTTTGTGTGTGTGTGTGTGTGTGTGTGAGAGAGAGAGAGAGAGAGAGAGAGAGAGCTCACTTTACAGCAAAACCATAAAAGTGAATCATCAAATCCTGATCATTCTCATAAACCATATTTACTCTGCCCAAGCAAGCTATACCAAACCTTGGATCTGTAAAATATAAAAGATATAATTTAATGTTGCTATGTCAATAAGTGTGTTAGCATAATGTTTATGGCTTTGCATGGCATGACGTGTCTATAGCATGCGGTTGCCACTTCGGCAAATTTACAATATATGTCCAATGTAAAGAAAATACTCAGTAATAAACTCTTGGAAATCAGGTCGAGATAGGTGAAACCATAATAACTCAATCGACCTAGGCACTAAAATTACTTGCTTTGAATGAAAGTGCAGTAAAAAAAACTTGGCAAACATATTAAAAGTCAATGTTGACTCGCTTTAATGTTGATGTTAGCTCGCTTTAATATGGAAACAGAATATGCAAAGGTAAGGAAACATGGTTTGGCAGATGGGGCGAGATGGATTTTTGAGGTTATGTGCGAGGTAGGCACCCTACCTCGATCCACCTAGATAATAACTCAAGGTGGGATGTTAATACAAATAACATGGGACGTACGAGAGCATTAATTGCTCGTGGTACAAAGTGTATTTATGAGAGACTTGATCCCCTTAAATCCCGTCTCTTGGCTGCTCTCAATATAAGTGGTATAATTAACAAAGATATGAATAAAGTGGCACGACACATTAAATGAGACAAGACATTGTAGAAAATCTTGAACCTAGGATATTGGAAAAGTGGGATAAAGACGTGACATGCTGACAACTATCTCATTTTCCAGAAAATATTAGTATGGTGACTTGGGCATTATGTGAGATCCAATTTCCCTATCAAAAGTTATCACTAGTTAACAAAAGGGATGCCGGGATCCGGGAAAGATGAGGAGAAGAAAGACACGTTGGTTCAGGCAATTAGAGTAGCGATAGAGGATTTCGATCAAGCTTCTCCTCCTAGATCCCAAACGACTTATATTGAGAGTGAAATAGTTCCTAATCCAATGGCCGTTGAAGATAGTGGGAGTGACCTTCAACTAAGTGGGAGTATTCCAGATGGGAGTGCTACACTAAACCCAGATTCTTAAGCACACAGAGTTAGCAATAGAGAGGTCACAATATTCCTCATCATCATTTTGAGATTGAGGGAAATATTCTTTTAAGTGCTACTAAAGATGAAGATGAGCTGCTTTTTTCAGTGAAGCACTTTCTTCATCAGCTAGTAAAGAGTGGATGAGCGCTATACAGGATGAGATGAGCTCCATGGACAAGAATAACGTCTGGGAGTAAGTTGAACTTCCGCCTGGGCGTAAGGCCATTGGAAACAAATGGGTTTTAAAGCTCAACGCAAGGCATATGGTTTGATTGACAAGTACAAGGCGCGCCTAGTGGCGATACCCAACGAGAGGATATTGACTATGAGGACACATTCTCTTTAGTAGTGAGATTTTCCTCCATCCGCCTTATCCTAGCCATTTTAGTACAACAGGATTTAGAATTTTATTAAATGGATGTTAAGATAGCATTTCTCAATGGAGAACTAGACGAGGAGATCTGTATGACTCAACCAGTGGGTTTTGAAGTCAAGGGACATGAGCGCAAAGTATGCCGTCTCAAACATTCCATCTATGGTCTTAGGCAGTCGTCTAGGCAATGGTATTTAAGATTTCATAATTCCATTATCTCATTTGGTTTTGAGATGATTGAAGAGGACCATTGCATGTGTCTTAAACGATCCAAGAAGAACATCATAATCTTGTCATTATATGTTGATGACATCCTGTTGTTGGCTGGGAATGACTTGGATTATATTGTCGCCACTAAGAAGTGGTTGTCCTCGATATTTGATATGAAGGACATGGGTGAAGCAAATTATGTGTTGGGAGTTAAGATTACAAGAGATCGTTCAAAGAAATTTCTTAGTTTGTCTCAAGGGACTACATAAATAAAATTCTTGAACATTTTCATATGCATAACTCCAGACCCATAGACACTCCAATGGAAAAGGACATACTTTGAGCCTAAACCAACGTCCAAAGAATGATAAGGAAATAAGTCAAATGTCCAAGCTACCTTATGCAACTGCGATTGGGAGTCTGATGTACACTATGTTATGTACACGACCAGACATATGTTTTGCAGTTGGCATGGTTAGTCGTTATCAGAGTAATCCTAAACCAGCTCATTAGAGAGCGGTCAAAAGGATTCTTAGGTACTTTCGTGGGACCACTTATTATGCTCTTGTGAGCTATACATAATATTTAGTATTATTTTGTAGAGTTGACTTACCATAATTTATTAGTTTCCATGTATTAAGAGTTTCTATGTTTTCTAGGTTTCTATATTTTGTAGCGTTGACTTACCATAATTTTGTAATAGCTCTATAAATTATAGGTTTGTAATCATATTGAATACACTTTTTGAATAAGAGATTCTTCTTTTCTCTTAAAGATAGTTCATGATATCAGAGCCCTAGGGCTATTGCTTCTTCTTTCTCTCTTTGCTGCCTTTTTCTTTCTCTCTTTGCTGCTGCCTTCTTCTTTCCCTCTTTGCTACAATGCCGCGCTACAGTGCCTCGCTACAGTTCCGCTACAGTACTGCTACAGTTCCGCTACAGTGCTGCTACAGTACCCGCTACAATATTTTTTTTATTTTTTATTTTTCCCTCTTCCTCCTCTTGGTTAAGCTTGATTTGCATTATTTTTTGAATTTCTCCCTCTGTTGGCCTCTGTTTTCTGGGTCATTTCTCCCCTTTTTGGCACTTTCTTATTGGGTTATTTCTAGGTTATTTCTGGTTTATTTGCTGGTGGTTTTCTCTCTCACGGACTCTCTCTTTCATTGGTTATTTCTGGGTAATTTCTCTCTTTTGTTCCCTGCCAGTTTTTCTTCTGTCTTATCTTCATTTTCTCTTACAAATAAGTCCTCTCCTTTTTATCTATGGCATGCTAGGTTAGGCCATGTGTCTAGTGCTCGCTTAGAAAGTTTCGTTAAGTCTGGCCATTTAGGCAAAGTCCCTATTGATGATATTCGAGAATGTAGTGAGTGTAAACTTGCAAAAATGAAGGCTTTGCCATTTCCTAAAAGTCTGTCTATTTCTGATTCACCATTTGTACTTGTTCATACTGATGTGTGGGGTCCTTCCCCGGTAACTACTAAGGGTGGTTCTTCTTATTATGTTTCCTTTATTGATAATTATAGTAAGTTCTGTTGGGTTTATCTCATGTCTCATAAATCTAGTTTCTTTCGCATTTTTAAAGAATTTCACTCAATGATTCAAAACCAATTTTCCACAACTATTAAAGTTCTTCGTTCTGACTTGGGGGGTGAATATTTTTTAACAGAGTTTACTGATTTTCTTCTTAAGATGGGCATTTCTCATCAGTCTTCTTGTGCTGATACTCCTGCACAAAATGGTGTTGCTGAGCGGAAACATCACCACATTCTTGACACCGCTCGTTCTCTTCTTATTTCTTCTTCTGTTCCATCTGTCTTCTGGGGTGAAGCTGTTCTCACTGCTGTCTATCTCATTAATCGTATACCTACTCCTCTTCTTTCTGGTTTGTGTCCTTACGAAAAACTCTTTTGTCAACCTCCAAATTATTCTCTTCTTAGGGTGTTTGGATGTACTTGTTTTGTTCTTCTTCCTAAACGAGCTCGTACTAAACTTAGTGCTCGTTCTGTCTTATGTGTCTTCTTAGGCTATAGTTCCTTTCAGAAAGGTTTCCGTTGCTATGATCCCGTTTCTAAAAAATTGTATGTCTCTCGTCATGTTGCCTTTTTTGAACGTGTTCCTTTCTTTTCTATTCCTCCTCGCATAGTTCCTATTAGTAAAGAAGATCTTGTCTCTATTGATCATTTTCCTTACTCTATCCCTCCAGATGAGTATATTTCTGATTTGGATTCTTCTACTGTCCCTCCTGGTCTTCCTCATACATCAGGATTGGTGTGTCGTTTTCGTCGAGCTCTATATGGTCTTAAGCAGTCTCCGCGTGCTTGGTATGATCGTTTTCAGACCACTATCTCTCAAATCGGCTTCACTCCGAGTACTTATGATTCGGCCTTATTTATTCGCCATATTTCTATTGGTCTGGTTGTTATTCTTCTGTATGTGGATGATATGATCATTACTGGTTCTGATATTTCTGCTATCGATGCGGTGAAACGTCATCTTTTTGCTGAATTTGAGATGAAAGACTTAGGACCCCTTCGTTATTTTTTGGGCATTGAAGTTGCATCCTCTCCTTCTGGTTATTTGCTCTCTCAGGCTAAGTATGCTAATGAGTTGATTCATCGGGCTCAATTGACTGATTCTAAGTTTGTGGATACTCCTATGGAGTTGAATGCCAAATTCTCTACTTCTGATGGTGTGCTTTTGGATTATCCTACCCCTTATAGAGAGCTTGTTGGTAGTTTAGTCTACCTCACTGTGACTCGACCTGACATTGCTTACGCAGTTCATATTCTGAGTCAGTTTGTTTCTGCTCCTCGCTTTACTCATTGGGGTGCTCTCATGCGCGTTCTTCGCTATATCCGTGGCACTATCTTTCAGAGTTTGCACTTATCGTCTTCTTCTATACTTGAGTTAAAGGCTTATGCGGATTCTGATTGGGCTGGTGATGTTAATGATCGCAAATCCACTTCTCGCTTCTGTGTCTTTCTCGGTGATTCTCTTATCTCCTGGAAGAGCAAGAAGCAGACTGTGGTTGCTCGTTCTACTGCTGAGGCTGAATATCGTGCTATGACTCAGGTCACTGCTGAGGTGATATGGCTTCGATGGTTGCTTTCTGACTTGGGTGTCTCTATCTCTCCTTCTACCCCTCTTTATTGTGATAGCCAGAGTGCCATTCAAATTGCCCACAACACAGTCTTTCATGAGCGTACCAAACATATTGAGATCGACTGTCATTTTATCCGTCAGCATGTTCAAGCTGAGACTATTAAGCTTTTCCATGTTTCATCCACTCTCCAGCTGGCCGATTTCTTTACTAAGACTCACACATCTGCTCGGTTTCGTTTCTTGCTTGACAAACTCTCGATGCTCTCTGCGCTTGCATCATGAGTTTGAGGGGGGGGTGTGAGCTATACATAATATTTAGTATTATTTTGTAGAGTTGACTTACCATAATTTATTAGTTTCCATGTATTAAGAGTTTCTATGTTTTCTAGGTTTCTATATTTTGTAGCGTTGACTTACCATAATTTTGTAATAGCTTCTCTATAAATTCTAGGTTTGTAATCATATTGAATACACTTTTTGAATAAGAGATTCTTCTTTTCTCTTAAAGATAGTTTTCAGCTCTATGTTATCATGGCAAAGACCTGAGGCAAAGACAGTGATGCTAACTGGGCTAGTGATAGAGATGAGCATAAATCCACTTCAGGTTATGCATTCATACTAGGAGGTGGAGCTATTTCTTGGTGTAGCAAGAAACAGTCATGTATTGCACTATCTACTATGGAGTCAGAATATGTGGCATGTTCAGCAGCTGTACAGAAAGCTGTTTGGCTAAGGAGATTTTTGCAACGCTTAGGTGTAATAGCACACTCTAAGGATGCTGTAATGATCTATTCTGATAGTACATCAACACGAGCGTATGCAAAAGATCCCAAGTACCACGGGAAAGCCAAACACATTGAGCTTCGGTACCATTACATTCAAGATATAGTTTCGCAATGAGAAATGACTTTATAACATATATCTACTGAAAGCATTGTAGCTGATCCTTTGACCAAGCCCATTGCTAGAGATGTGTTCTTTTCTCATCTTGGGAGCATGGGACTTAGTAGGATATAATGCATTTAGTTTGGATTTATGTACCAACATTATTTTTATTATTTTAATGACATAAGTATTCATTTTCATCGGCTCTATTCTTATGTGGATTATTGTTGATGACACATCTTAATTATATGTCAATAGGCATGAATCGGCCCATTCACACGGGTGATTCACCTTGGCGCTTAGATAGTGAGCAAGATGAGACTTAAATGACTTAAAGCACTAAGACGGCGATCTAAGACATTTATATCCTTGGCGCCTGAAAGGTGTTCATACATGGAGCCTAAGGGGTCGACCCCATGCCGCGAGGGCACCACGAATGCTCGCTAGTCAACCTCACTGTAACGTCGACCTCAAGGTCGACACCACCCAAGAGATCGGTCTCACCTGCGACCCCACTGTCGACCTTGTCATGCGTCGACCTCACATTTGACTTTATCATCAAAATCAACCTCACAGTCGACCTCCTCGCGGAGGTGACATTAACAATCGACCTCACCCCTTGTACCTCACTATTAGGGTCAACTTCACGGTCGACCATGTCATGAGGGCGACTTCATCTTCGACCCCCTCATCAAATCGACCCCATGGCCAACCTCTTTGTGAAAACAATATCATGACTAAACTCATTACGATCGACCTCAGGGTCGACCCTACTAGGTCATGCACTAACCTTGGTCACTCTCCTTTGCCGAGGCCTCCCATCTCGGCAGAGATGCCTATCTCTTGGTAGATGCTCTAATGGCTCGGATGCCTGTGTTCATGGATGCCTACTCCAAGGGGTAGAAGTTAAAGGCGTACACGCCATCCTTGGCCCCTCTAAAGGACAAACCCAAACGACCAAGTTTGCTAGGATCGATGGCAAGATCTCTGGGGGTTCAGCTTTAAGCTTGGTATCTAGATAACAAGAGGACTAGGTCGACCTAGAGCTAAGGTCGACCTACCTCACTTCACGGGGTTAAGAGGGAACATGAGGATTAGAGGGCAGGACAAGAGGCTCGCCAAAGCGGAGGGTAAACCCCCCCAAGGTAGAGGACCAACGGAAAGTCAACCTTCGTCTTGGCCTTCTCAAGGAATGAGCAAGGATGACATTATCCCCGGACACATGGTGAATGCAACACAATCCCCGGATAGCAGCCATTGACCCATCACATTGGTAAGCGTGCTCATGCATGCACCTGACACTACCATGCATGCACCATATAGGACCCAAGTCTTGAACCTTTGACCTCGAACAACTCACCCCTAACCTAGGCAAAGGGACAGCTCAAGGGGGACAAGGGTGGCATGCAAGCAGCACCAGGGTGCAGGGTGCAGAACTCTCTTATTGGCTCAACCCTAACCCCCTAGTTGTACATCACCTTTTGTCCCACTATAAAATAATGAATTCAACAGGAAAACAACAAGCATTCACTTCACCCACCTACCCTAAGCTAAAAGGCGACTGCTGCATTCACTCAAGCGAGCTCCCTCTCTAGAGGTAGGAACATCCCCCTTGGGAAAGGGGCAAGGTCGACCCAAGTCACCTCTAACATTTGCCTTAGTTCCCTCGTAAGTCCTTGTCCCCCCCACTCTCCTGGTTCTCTGTCTTCCCCATCAGCAACCCTCCTCAGTTTCTATTATAAACATTTCAGCGACTCTGTTGGGGAGGTAGCTCACGCAATGGTGATCACAAGCAACACCACAGCCCGTGACCAAGAGGAAGGAGCCGACAAATCTCATTCCCATCCCCAAGGTACACCCTCCATTCAAGAGATATGTGTGACCTTGAATTCCCTCCAGGAAACCCAAGGCAATATGTTAGCAGCACTCCAAGTTGTACAAAGTAAAGCCCCAAGAGGAACCACTCCCCTCGTGCCGGCGGACCCTCATCCCAAGGCGATCCCTTAAGCGGAAGCCTCTGGAACAGGACCTCCGATTCCAAAAGGAGGGGAGAACTCTGCACCCCCTCAAGAAATCGTTAAGGAAGCTCCAACACCCCCTGCAGTGCATTACATCAATCTAGCGGATGTAAAAAAACTTCAACAAGAACGAACTAGACTTGTTCGACCTCTTCCACCTCCACCTGAACTTGACATGCATCCCTCTTATCCTGGTGACATTGCATCTGCACCTTACCCCTTGGGGTACGTGGTGCCCTTGAAGTTCCCCATGTTCAATGGGAAGAAGGGGAATAGGAGAGAGCATGTTGTTCGTTTTATCGATTCCCTTGGCGCCCATCGTGCCGATGAGTCACTCCGACTTCGTGAGTTCTCTAAGTCATTGACAGAAAGAGCTTACATTTAGTATTCTAATCTAGCCCTAAAATTCATGCCCACTTGGGAAGCCATGGTGAATGCCTTTTACAAGAAGTCATTGACAGAAATAGCTTACATTTGGTATTCTAATCTAGCCCCAGAATCCATGCCCACTTGGGAACCATGGTGAATGCCTTTTACCAGAAGTTTTTTTTGGGTGGATGAAAGGGTCACCGCCATCACCCTCAGCCAAGAAAAGAGGAGACAAGGTGAGGACCTCATCACCTATGTCAGAAGATTTAGAGAAAGGGCGGTGCAGTGCTACGACCTGATATCAGAAGAAGTTTTAATGAGTTTATGTATTGCAGGCATTGTACCAACGTATCGAGTCTACCTCGAGAATGTTTGCTTATCCTATTTTTCAAAGCTTTATGAAGCGGCTCGCAAAACCAGCAATAGCCTCCCCACCGCTACCACCACCAAGGTCGAATGGAAGAAAGACAAGAGAAGCGCTACACCCGTGGTAGCAGCGGCTGAGGTCGCAAAAAACCAAAGGGGAACAGACCCAGCAAGAAAGAAGTGGTCGAGCCCCCTCTATTCCCTTGCGGGGCTAGAGAGGTCCTCAAGCAGTGGATCAAAGATGGAGTTGTGACCTTACCCCGTATAATCCTAACTTCTGTGCTTTCCACCGTATAACAAGGCACCCTACCGTGGACTGTTGGGCTCTCAGGTGACTCTTCCATAAAAAGGTCATGGATGGAGAGCTCAAGATCACCACCATCACCGGGATGACCACACCAACCATTTTCTGCCCTACGGCAACGGGGGGCAAGTGAACATGGTATCCCATGAAGAACCCATGCAAGTTGACCCCGGCCTTCGCGAGGTTGAGTGTACCGACCCTTTAGCGAAGTATGATAACATTGTTGCCTCCCTTCAGCAAAATCTGAAGTTTAAACACTTCTATGACCAACTTGGCTTCAGTGACGCCTTTAGGTTCGAGGCACCAATAGTGCTTGCAAAAGTTGCTCATGACCAACACGAGGCTGCCTTTGCCCAAGGTGGATCCATCAAACGGCGAGTCAAGGCTCAGGAAACCTCCATTACATTCACGGATGAAGATCTTGAGGCCCCCCACTACAATCACAATCGCCCACTATTCGTGACTGCCACCATCAATGGTAGGGAAGTGAAGCGAGCATTTGTTGATCCTGGATCATCTCGAAAATTAATACCCGCCTCGACTCTAGAGGCCGCAAGAATCTCTCTCGACATAATAGTCTTTGAGCCAATGATTGAGAGAGGATTTGCGGCTTTTGGACAAGCTACTTTGGGATACATAAATCTCGACCTCGTTGTAGGACCAATTAGGGCAGCTACATGCTTCCTTGTGATCAGGCTCAGACCACATACCATATCCTCTTGGGGAGACCATGGATTCACAAGCATCAAGTTGTGCCCTCAACCTTGCACCAATGCAGATGGAAAGAAGGTGTAGTGCGCATACCAGCCTCAGCCACCCTCTTCGAGCAAGAAGAAACCCACATGATTGATGCAACCCTTTTTTATGAACTTTCCCCCGAGGGTGAAGCCACCATGGCCCCAATGCCCACTGGCCTGATTTTGGCGAGGTTGGTAGGGCTTGGCTGGTCCTCCCTTCATCAACTTTGTCTTGCTTTGGCAGCATGAGAGAGTGCATTGGGGCCATGGTGGCTTCACCCTCAGGGGAAAGTTCATCAAAGAGGGTTGCATCAGTCATATGGACTTCTTCATGCTTTAAAGGGGTAGCCGAGGCCGGTATGCACACTACACCTCCTTTCCATCTGCATTTGATGCATTGGTGCAAGGTTGAGGGCACAACTTGATGCTTGTGAATCCATGGTCTCCCCAAGAGGATATGGTAAGTGGTATTGGCCTGCTCACATGGAAGCATGTAGCTGCCCTGATTGGTCCCACAGCGAGGTCGAGATTTGTGTATCTCAAAGTAGTTTGTCCAAAAGCCGCAAATCCTCTCACAATCACTAGCTCAGAGACTATTCTGTCGAGAAAGATTCCTGCGGCCTCTAGAGTAGAGGCGGGTATTAAGTTCAAGGATGATCCTGGGTCAACAAATGCTCACTTCACCTCTCTGCCATTGATGGTGCCAGTCACGAATAGTGGGCGGTTGTGATTGCAGTGGGGGGCCTCAATATCTTCATCCGTGAATGTAATGGAGGTTTCCTGAGCCTTGACTCGCCGTCTGATCGATCCTCCTTGGGCAAACGCAGCCTCATGTTGGTTATGAGCAACTTTTGCAAGCACTTTGGATGCCTCAAACCTAAAGGCTTCACTGAAGCCAAGTTGGTCATATAAGTGTTTAAACTTCGGATTTTGCTGAAGGAAGGCAGCAAAGTTGTCATACTTTGCTAGGGGGTCGATACACTTGACTTCACGAAGGTCGGGGTCGACCTGCATGGGTTCTTCATGGGATACCATGTTCACTTACCCCTCGTTGCCATGAGGCGGAAAAAGGTTGGTGTGGACATCTCTGGGAATGGTGGTGATCTCGAGCTCTCCATCCTTGACCTTTTTATGGAAGAGTCTCCTGAGAGCCCAACAGTCTATGGTAAGGTGCCTTGTTATACAGTAGAAAGCACAAAAGTTAGGATTGTTTCGATCAGCAAGGGTGGAGTCGACCTCTACTGGGGGCAAGGTCACAACTTCATCTTTGATCCGTTGCTCAAAAACCATAAGGACCTCTTTAGACCCATAAAGGAATAGAAGGGGGTCGACCACTTCTTTTTTGCCGAGTCTATTCCCCTTTGGTTTTTTAGCGACCTCAGCCGCTGCTACCACGGGTACAGTACTTCCCTTGTCTTTCTTCCATTCGACCTTGGTGGTGGTAGCGGTGGGGAGGCTATTGCTGGTTTTGTGAGCCGCTTCATAAAACTTTGAGAAATAGGATAAGCCAACATTCTCGATGTAGACTCGATAGGTTGGTACCATGCCCACGATATATAGACTCACTAAAGCTTCTTCTGAAATAGGGTCATAGCACTCCATTGCCCTTTCTCTAAATCTTTTGACATAGGTGATGAAGTCCTCGCCTTGTCTCTATCTTTCTTGGCTGAGGGTGATGGTGGTGACCTGTTCATCCACCCAAAAGAACTTGTAAAAGGCATTCACCATGGCTTCCCAAGTGGACATGGATTCTAGGGCTAGATTAGAATACCAAGTGTAAGCTCCTCCTGTCAATGACTTAGAGAACTCACGAAGTCGGAGTGACTTATCGGCACGATGGGCTCCAAGGGAATCGATAAACTCTCGCATTCCCTTTCTTCCCATTGAACACGAGGAACTTTAAGGGCACCATGTACCCCAGGGGGTAAGGTGCAGATGCAACGTCATCAGGATAAGGGGGACGCGTGTCAAGCTCAGGTGGAGGTGGAAGGGGTTGAATAAGTATAGTTCGTTCTTGTTGGAGAAGTTCTTCTACATCCGCTAGAGTGATGTAATGCACCGCAGAGGGTGTGAAGCTTCCTTAGTGATTTCTTGAGGGGGTGCAGAGTTCTCCCCTCCTCGATGAATCAGAGGTACTGTTCCAGAGGCGTCCGCTTGGGAGATTGCCTTGGGATAAGGGTCCGTCGGCACAAGGGGAGTGATTCCTTTTGGGTCATTACTTTGTATAGCTTGGAGTGCTGCAAATATCTTGCCTTGGGTCTCGTGGAGGGAGTTCAAGGTTACACATATCTCTTGAATGGAGGGTGTGCCTTGGGGATGGGAATGAGACTCACTGGCTCCTTCCTCTTGGTCACAGGTTGTGGTGTTGCATGTGATCACCATCGCATGAGCTACCTCCCCAGCAAAGTCGCCAAAATATTTATAGTAGAAACTGATGACGGTTGCTGACTTGGAGGTTGGCCACGTGAGGTGTTGACGTGGGGAAAAGAGAGAGAACCAGGAGAGAGGGGGGGACAAGAGCTTCTCAAGGACTTCGAAGGGAACCAAGGCAAATGTTATAGGTGACCTAAGTCGACCTTGCCCCTTTCCCAAGGGGGATGTTGCTACCTCTAGAGAGGGAGCTCGCTTGAGTGAATACAACAGCAGCCTTTTAGCTTAGGGTAGGTGGGTAAAGTGAATGCTTCTTGTTTTCCTCTTGAATTCATTATTTTATAGTGTGACAAAAGGTGATGTACAACTAAGGGTCAGGGTTGAACCAATAGGAGAGCTCTGCACCCTGGTGCTGCTTGCATGCATGCATGTATGCCACCCCTGTCCCCCTTGAGTTGTCCCTTCACCTAGGTTAGGGGTGTGTTGTTCAAGGTCAAAAGTTCAAGACCTGGGTCCTATATGGTGCGAGCATGGTAGTGTTAAGAGCATGCATGAGCACGCTTACCAATGCAACGAGTCAATGTCTGCTATCTGGGGATTGTGCTGCATTCACCACGTGTCCAGGTACAACGTCATCCTCGCTTATTCTTTGAGAAGGCCAAGACGGAGGTTGACCTTCCCTTGGACCTCGACCCCGGGGGGGTGGATAGTGAGGGTGACCCTCCGCCATGGTTCAAAGTCGCGGTCACGGACGTCGTCGCGTTGCTGTAGCGGACTACTCGTCGCGTCTCGGGTGAGATGCAACTTTAGGCATGAAATAATGTTCAAAAAAATTTTAAAAAATCATAGAAAAATAAAAAAAAATCAGGCAATCAAATTGGAACCATCAAACAAGCAAAATAAGTGGCTTAGAGTGCATGATATGACTTTAAACATAAAAAAAGGCGCCAGCACACTATTGTAGCATTGAAATACATATATTATTTCAAAATTCATATGCTTATTTGTTATGTTAAAAAACTTTGGGACTAATGGTATAAAATAATTATATTATTTAAAAAAAATGGTAAAATGCATACACCTCCCCTGAGGTTTGGCTTAAATGCACGGACCTCCCCTGAGTTTCAACAAATTCCAACTCGCCCCCTGAGGTTTGATGCTTTTTGCAGACACCTCCCCTCCGTTACACTTTCCGTTATTTTGCAATCAAAATGTCTAAAATACCCTAATTTTTATGCAAATTTCCATAGACACCTGGTAATCTCTTTTCCCGCGTTCTGCTGCATGAAATGACCTTGTGCAAACATACCGCTTCATCTCCCAAGCTCACGAAACCCATTCTGAAACCCACTTAATCACCCCATCCAAACCCTCTCTCAATCATCCAAACCCTCAACCAAACTAAAACCCACTTCATCTCCCTCACCCAAACTAGAATCCACTTCTTCTTTCTCATCGAAACCCTCACCCAAACCCAAACCCACTCCCGAAACCCTCACTACATCTCTTCATCCCCATCATAATCAAACCCACTCCAAGATTTCAAACAAACCCAAGCTCTTTGTCTCCCAAATACTTTACTTTGAAGAATTTTGGGAGTTTGGAGCGAAGAGTGATTGACTGGAAGTACTCCTCCACGACTTTCCGTCTAAACCCATTTGGTATGTCCTCTCTCTATTCTCATAACACGCATATGGAGTGGTGGTTTGCCCTATCGAATTTGGTTTTTGTTAGGCTCAATTGATTTGGGGGTTTTGTTTGCCGGCAGCGGTGAGGTCTGCTATTTGTCTAACCGATATTTCAATGCCTACTAATGTATTTCTTCTACTTGTCTGCATGACTGTGTGTGTGTGTGTGTGTGTGTGTAATTTGGGTTTGACATTTGCGTCTTTATGATAGTGTGTGTGTATCAAAATATTTTGGATTTTAGTTGTTTAAGCATGTAATACTCAAGCAGAAAGAATTCTTCTGTATAACACAAAATGCAACTAATCAGTATGACAAGTTAATTGGAATACAATCTAGCACATTTGCTCTGTTTTTGGTCTAAATATGGTTGTTGTCTGATAGTTGAGAATATGTGATTCAAACCCTTTGTTGCAAAAAGATTATCCGCTTAAAAAAACACATAGTTTAAGGAGGTCTAATTAATGCATTGAAAACTCTGCACCGGAATTTTATTTTCCTAATATTATCCTCCCATTGTTTTAAGGCTAGAATGTGGGACTCTAAAATTTTGAAATTGTGGAAAAGGGGTAATGAGGGAAAGTGAAAAAATTTCATGCCTTGAACTTTTACAATGGTACGAGACAGCCAAAAAAAAGGAAAGAAGGCCAATCTTCTTGGGACAAAGTGTGCTTTTGTCTCTTCAAAAATGGTGACATTTTGGTCATTGAAGTTAAAAAGTGGTTTTGTTACTAAAGTAAAATGGTCAATTTACTTGTCATTTGCCAAATGAATCATCCTATAGAAATTTTTAACTAATATGGTGCAATTTCAGGGTGGCAAAGTATCGAGAGGCAAATTCCGGTGTATACACAATTATCACATTCTCTTTCCTATTTGGTGTAATGTTTGGTGACTAGGGCCATGGTATATGCTTGTTACTAGCAACATTATATTTCATAATCAGGGAAAAGAAATTTTCGAGTCACGTAACTGCTAAACATTGTCACGGCGATTGACAATAACCTCTCTGAAGTTTTCATGTAAAGGATCATTTTCAGCTAATTATTCGCAGATTGGTACTGAAGTGATAATATCAACTTGGTCATTTGTTTCATTATGTTCACTTTTGCATCCTTTGTTGCATTTCTTGTGTGCCTTTTTTTTTTTTTTTTTTAAATTGTAGTTTTCTTTTTCTCTATGATGACGGTATTCAAGTGATACAAATTTTTCTTGCATCTTCATTCTGTACAGGGCATATGCTTTATGAAATGTTCGTAGAAGACTTGGAATATTTTATTGTGGTTTCTAGACTTTCAACCTGATTGATATAAACTTTTTGAAATGTATCAAGATTTGAGGTTAGAGAGCTCAAGAGCAATGTAGTTAGGGCATGGGCATTGCCTCACCTAGCTGCATGGATAGACCACTTACCACTTGCCTAGTTGCCTTAGACTCCAGGCGAGTGGTGGCAGAAGGCATTTGTTGAGCAACACCCTGAGAACATAAATGAGAAAGTATTTGGCACCTTCCAGCTAGGCTGTCACCTAGATGGCTTATAATTTCTGAACCACTACCAAATCCATAGTTTTAAGTAACAAATTTAAGTGACTGGAAAGTTATATGAACTCAAAGGTTTTTGCCAGTATTTTCTGACTTGTGTCTGGAATTATATTTGAATTTGTTTGGAGTTCCCTTTGCACATTATATATGAACGCATGCTTTCACATACCACTTTATAGTTTTTATATAGCTTCATGCTTACTTGCATACATTTTTTTTAGTCGACCTAACCTCTAAAGATGGTACTCTTCACTTTTTATGCAGGCTTCAAACTAATATTGAAAATCTACCATACAAGATATAGTTGTACATTATTTGGGTCTTCAATACACTATCTATAATGTAGACCCTGATAGGTATTGTTACCTGGACATGGTTGATGATTGTATACATGCAACTAACCCTAAGGATGGTAATGCATCACTTGTGACATTACATGCTAGCAAACCTAGGTCCATGGATACTATGCTTATAGATGGGGACAGTGATATGCTTACCATGTTTGAGTTACACAAAGGTAGAAGACCAGTCCATGTGCATCTTAGTTTACTGCCAAATATTTCTCAGGTGACACAAGAGGCACTTCCACCTCCACCTCCACCTCCACCTCCACCTCTACCACCACCACCACCACCACAATGCATGGAGATAATGAGGTAGATATAGAAGATGAGCATTTTGAGTGGAGTGATGACAATGATGAGTGGAAGTTGGGAAGTG
This sequence comes from Hamamelis virginiana, assembly GCA_017140935.1. Taxonomy (NCBI): domain Eukaryota; kingdom Viridiplantae; phylum Streptophyta; class Magnoliopsida; order Saxifragales; family Hamamelidaceae; genus Hamamelis; species Hamamelis virginiana. Next base: position 36,632 of record JAESVK010059735.1, on the reverse strand, counting down.
ATGATGGGAAGTCAGACAGTACTTCCCTTGAAATGAGTGAGTTTGAAACTAACTTACCAAGTGATGACAGTTAAGATGGCCTATCTGATTATCAGTCTGATGATAATCCTGATGGTAAGTTTTTTAGCTTTAGTGATGAAGAGGAAGGGAGATCAAGTAGCAAACGAAGTGCATGTTGCACTGGAACATTTAGTTGGACTTTTGGTTTTTCTATTTTGGTAAATTGGGAACTGGATGCAAATGGTTTATTTAATTTGGTATGCATTCCAACTTTGATGGTAACGACTAATTGATGATGTGTTTTGACTATAGGGTATGGTTATTTTGAACTTGGTTCTTTTGTCAAAGTTTCAGAAAGATGCTAGAGAGGTATGTCTTCTGCTTTCAATAGAACCAGACAGAGGTTTGGGTACAGAAAACCTCATCTTGCTTTGGTCAGTACTCATCTGTATAAAAGAAACACGTGGTAAAGACTTAGTAAGGATATCACCAAGCTGATCAGCAGAACGAACATAAGGAGTACTGATCTGTTTCCGGATAAGCAAATCACGAATAAAATGACAGTCAACCTCAATATGCTTCGAACGCTCGTGAAAAATAGGATTATTGGCAATGAAGATAGCAGCCTAATTATCACAAAACATAGGCATAGGCGTAGGAACAGAAATACCAAAATCCTGTAAAAGCGAGCGAACCCATAACATTTCTGAAGCAATGTGAGCCATAGCACGGTATTCAGCCTCAGCACTAGAACGAGCCACAACATTTTGTTTCTTACTCCTCCAAGTAACCAAATTGTCACCAACAAAAGTACAATAACCAGAGGTAAATCGACGATCAGAACGATCACCAGCCCAATCAGCATCACTAAACCCCGAAACAGAGAGAGAAGCGGAAGGTGTATATAAGAGCCCACAACCAGGTGTACCCTTAAGATACCTAAGAATACGACAGACAGCATTATAATGAGGTTGGTGAGGAGCATGCATAAACTGACTTACAATGCCCACAGCATAAGTAATATCGGGCCTTGTAACTGTAAGATAAATCAGTTTACTAACAAGACGTCTATAGCGACCCACATCAGAAAATAAATCACCCTGCTGAGAATCAAGTTTGACAGTAGAATCCATAGGTGTATCAGCAGGACGAGTACCAAGAAGACCGGTCTCAGTCAAAAGGTCAAGGACATACTTGCGTTGGGACAAAAAAAGACCATGCCTAGAGTGAGCGACTTCAATACCAAGGAAATAGCGAAGAGCTCCCAAATCTTTGGTATGGAATGACTGACTCAAGTGTTTTTTAACTTCAGCAATACCAGTAGAATTGTTGCCCGAAATAATAATGTCATCCACATACACAATTAACACTATCGTACCCAAAGAGGAGGTATGGACAAAGACTGAGTGATCATAAGTGGAGCGCCGAAAGCCATATGTAAGAACAACTGTGCTAAATTTGTCAAACCATGCACAGGGAGATTGTTTCAGACCATATAGGGCTTTACGAAGACAACATACAAAATTCTCCTTAACCGGAACAACAAAGCCAGGAGGTTGATCCATAAACACCTCTTCCTGAAGATCACCATGAAGAAAGGCATTCTTTATATCAAGCTAATACAAAGGCTAGGAAAGACTCATAGCAACAGAGAGTAAAATTCGAACAGCATTGAGACGAGCAACAGGTGAAAACGTCTCCATATAATCAACACCATAAGTTTGGGTATAGCCCTTAGCCACTAACCTAGCCTTCAATCGCTCAATGGAACCATCGGGTAAGTATTTGACGCTGTATACCCAACGACAGCCAACTGTCTTTTTGCCAGATGGAAGAGGAACAAGAGTCCAAGTCTCATTATGATACAAAGCATGCATTTCCTCATCCATTGTAGTTTTCCAACCCGAAGAAGAAGAAGCCTGTTTATAATTCTTAGGAACAGAAATAGAAGATAAAGTACAGGCAAGGGACCGTAAACAAGGAGACAGATTAGCATAGGAAACAAAGTTAGAGATAGGGTGTTGGGTACAAGTACGTTTACCTCGACGAAGAGCAATAGGCAAATCATCAGACGAAGTAATAACTGGCAAAGGATCCACAGAGTCCGAAGAGAGTTGATCAGGGCCAAAAGAAACAACAGTCCTGTCCTTGTCACGCTGATATACCTGCAATGGGGGAGGAGACAAAGATGGAGACGAGGAAGAAGACAATGGAATAGGAAAAGTAGGAGTCAACAAAAAATGCTCCCCCTCACGACAAGAAATGATATCAGGTGACAAAGATTTCCCAGAAGAAGAATAATATGAAGTGGACTCAAAAAAAGTGACATCGGCACTCACAAAGTAGCGATGAGAATCAGGATGATAACATCGATATCCTTTTTGAGTTCTAGAATATCCTAGAAAAATGCATTTACGAGCCCGAGGAGATAACTTATCATGACCTGGATCAAGAATGTGAACAAAGGCAACACACCCAAAAACACGAGGAGGAATAGAAAAAGGGGAACGATGAGGAAATAGAATAGAGAAGGGAGACTGATTGGACAACCTAACAGAAGGAACACGATTAATAAGGTAACTGGCAGTAATAACCCCATCTCCCCAAAAAAAACTTTGGAACATGCATACTAATCATTAAAGTACGAGCAATATCAAGTAAATGACGAAGTTTACGTTCAGCAACCCCATTTTGTTGAGAGGTATGAGCACAACTTGTCTGATGAATAATACCCCGTGCCCCACAAAAAAAATCCACAGCAGTTTGAACATATTCTCTAGCATTATCAGATCGAATAATTTTAATATGCTTATCAAATTGAACACGAATCTGATTATAAAAACGAGAAATAATATCAGGAAGCTCAGAACGCTATTTCATTAAAAATAACCAAGTCACACGAGAATAATCATCCACAAAAATAACAAAATACTTAAAACCAGAAACAGTAGGAGTACGGGAAGGACCCCAAACATCAGTACGGACTAAATTAAAAGACGCAGACTCGCGACCATGGCGACTAACAGGAAAAGAACTACGGTGATGCTTGCCAAGTTGACAGGCCTCACACTCTAAACTAGAAACATTTATTAAACCAAGAACAGCCAGTTTGAGACGAGTTAAAGAGGGATGGCCAAGACAAGCATGCCACCGGGAGGGTGAAACAGATGCAGTCAAGGCAGAAAAAGCACGCGAAATATCAGCGTCCAAGTAGTAAAGTCCATCCTTCTCATGGCCCGAACCAATCATCTTCTTCGTCGTGAGATCCTGAAAAACACAAGAATTTGGAAGAAAAGTTACTAAACAATTCAGAAGCTTAGTCAGTTGACTAACAGAGAGTAGGTTAAAAGGAAAATTAGGAACATAAAGACTATCAAGTTAAGTGAGGGAGCGAGAAGGGTGGACAATCCCTCGCCCACCAGCAGGACAAGAAGACCCATCAGCTAAAACAATTTGATGATTAACAGAAGTTAGTGCAGAAAAAGAGGAAGGTATACCACACATATGAGAACTGGCACCCGAATCAATAACCCAAGGGGGCGACGAACTGACAATACACGAGATAGTACCTGAGGCTACCATAGTAGCAGACGAGGAAGGATTTTCAGTGTGGGACGAAATGGTGATAGCCTGTCCAGATGGAGTAACCGGAATAGAAGAGGACTGTCCATAATCATCCATAACTTGATTCGCACGACTCGGTTTGCCATACTTCTTCCAGCAATAAGGTTCAGTATGATTAGTGCTCCCACAATGATCACAATAACGAGTACCACGGCCCATGGAATTGCTGCCACCACGAGGAGTGCCCCGAAACACAGTACCACGTCCTCCAGAAAGAGTGCCTGAAGAACTACGACCACTAGAAGAGCGACCGCCACTAAAACCGCGACCTCCAGAACGAGAAACTAAAGCAGATTGCTCAAGAGAGACACTAGGAGAATGACTGACAATCGAAGAGGTTCCCAAAGTGGAGCGAAGCAATCGAGAGTAAGCATTAGCAGCGGTGGGAAGTGTCTCACTAGCCAGAATTTGATCCTTAAAACCCCGAAGATTAGAATTAAGACTGGATAAAAGAGAAGCAATCATAAAATCTTCCCAATGCCTCTTTTGTTGATCCAAATCAGTAGTAAACGGGCGAAGCTACAATAAATGTTCCCAGAGACCCTTCAAAATGCTATAATGCTCAGATAAAGGTTTATCACCTTGTTTAACAGAGAAAATCTGCTCATATAACTCAAAGACACGAGATACATTACTCTGTTGGGAGAACGACTCGGCGACTGAATTCCAAATCTGTTTGGAGGAATCACAGAACTCAACAGTGGTAGAAATATGAGATTCCATACTATGCCAGAGCCATCCCATAACAGTGGAATCCTCACACATCCAAGTCTCATATCCAGAATCCGTGGATGCAGGAGCATCATCAGTGAGGTACTTGAGCTTGCGTTTGCGTTTGCTACGCAAAAAAATCTTCACCGCATGAACCCAAGCCAAGTAATTAATACCATTCAATTTCTTAGAGGTAATAGCCTTACGTGTGTTATCATCTTTAAGGAAAGAAGTCGAAGATTCAACCTTAGTCTCTGCCATATCAACCCAAGAGAAGCAACCAGCAACCAGGGCAAGAAATCTAAGAACCAAAAGTGTCTCGAAGAAGAAAGGAATAAAGAACACGGAAGGGACAACCAACTATATCAAGAATGGGCAAGAAAACAGTAGCCAAAAAACACTTAAGGTCTGCAACCTCCACAAATCCAACCACCACAAGCCTAGATGAGGTTCAATACATCAAAAATAGTATCCAGGAGGTCATAGGACACACAAAAACAAACCAAAGCAAGGCCAGCAGTGCTGCCGATACCCAAAAAAGCTCCAAAAAACTCAAAAATGGACTCTACAGCCATGGATTCTAAAAACAAACACCAAGGGGCTACTCCAAGAGGCTAGTCGGCACCTAGGGAGTAGGGTTAGACCAAGAGAAACTCCCAAAAACACCCTAGAATTCTGAAAAATGGGTTCATATATTCCGAAAATCAAAGAAAAATACAAAACACCCATCAAACAAATTCAAAAAATTCCAACAAAAATACTACTAGATTCAGGAGAGAGGGGCAAGCCTACCCCATCAAATTTTTTTTTTTTTTTTTCTTAGCTGGCTCTGATACCAAGTTGAATTGAATATAGGGTTTAAGAGAAGGGAAGAAAGAGAGAGAGATACGTGAGAGAGAGAATAGGAAATCTGGAACTTAACCTATTCCAGTCCTCATCATTACTATATATACTGGTAAGAATAAGATGCAAAAACAAAAATACCCTTACTAACTCTAACACACTCTTTTGTGGAGATTTATGTTTCTGGGTCTGTGTTGAAACCCAAGCTCGATTTGGTTAGTATTCACACACATGCATATGCATATGCATATATCCTTTATTTGTTTAATCACTTGCCTAATATATATAATAGCTATTTTTGTTAATTCTAATGCGTTTATTGATTCTCAGCATGAGCTTACTTGCCCCATGAAGACTGATTCTTCATTCTGGACTTGAGGTATCTGTTTTTTCTTAAGGCATGTCTTCTTCACTCTCTGTTTTGGTTTATGAGAAAATTGAGGAAAAGAAAAGGAAATAAAATCTTGAGTCTTATGATTTGATAGGACAGCATTGCATTGATAGGATATTATTCAGTAAAATAGATGGACAGCAGAGGAACTTGACTGTTTTGAGGGGGTTGAGACCTCCAATGATTAAATCTGATGGTGATTGGGTGCTTGTAGAATAATTTTTGTATAAGTTTATTAATTAGAGCCCTAGAGAGCATCTACAATCTATAGACCACTACAATCTGGGTATTTGATTGAGGGTTTTAACCCATGGGTAAAAAAGAGAAATATGGGTTTTTGATTTTGCTTTCAATTGGTTATGTATATTGAAGAATAGATATATAGCAGACAAAAAAGCAGATGAATCCAATCTCCATTTAGTAATCTTTCATGATTTGGGGACAACATTAGGTTTGGGCCTCTTTGTGTTGGTTTTAATAGGTTCTTAGACTAACCACCGGCCACCACCCCCAACAAAAAGACAATGATATTTTATAACCAATCACTATAGTGTAAAGTCTGAGACAAACATTTTTTTTTTTTATCAGCAAAATGCTGATTCCATCAGTATTGAAAATTTGTGTGTACTTCATTCTTTATTTTCTTGTTTCCGTATTGTAACCATGGCAAGAGATGGCACAAGAGTACCTGTACAGACTGCTATTTAGATAGACACGGTTCAGTTATCTAAGGTGCACACAGGTTATAATTACATCTCTTGTATATGTAATTAAGTACCAGAATAAAAGCAGGTGAATGAACTAAATTCTTTGTGTAGATGTACTTGTGATTTTTTCATACTAAAAGACAAGTTTGATCATAGTATATTAAAACCATTATTGTAAATGATTTTTTTTAGCAACTGTTTTTTTAATACAGAATGCTCCTATTGTTAAGTGATTTATTTATTTATTTTTAATACCTTGGTGAGTTCAAGGTCTGTCCCAATGTTTGAACAATTAAAATATTTCTAGATTGATGGTTAACTATTTATCGATATATGTATTTGTTAGGTTTACCATTTTTTGTGTTGGCTAATTAGGTTTGCATTTCTATATTTGTGTAGGCTCTTATCGCATCGAAAGACAAATTTGGTTGCAAAAAGACTTTTGGAAGGGATACGAAGACTTGCCATGCATATACCCATGTGGCCATGTAACTTCAACTGAATTGTGGAGGTTAATTGAAATGCTTGTTTGCTCTTTATAGATGTAATTGGAAAGAGTGTTTCCAAATTTTAACACACTAGCTTGTATGATGGGTTTGGTGTTAAGTGAATGAAAATATTTCCTGCAATGTCTATAATCCTTGCTTTATCAGGATATTGTACCTTTGGACTGTGGACTGTGGAGTCTTTCACTTGAAATAAAAGGGACAGTTTCATTCCAAATGCATGGCAATAAAAAGCAGAATTTTTCAAGGACTGCTCACTACTGGAACATGGATTGCCGTCGTCAGGGGCGGAGCCAGGATTTAATATTACGCTGGGCTAGAGTATAACAAAAGAAACTGTATATATAGGCAGGGGCGGAGCCAGGATTTAATATATATATATATATATACAACAAAAGAAACTATCTATTAGAGTATAACATTGACAAATGACAACTCAACAGAAGAAAAAAAAAATACACTATCGAAGCTTCACCCTACGGTCCTTGAGAGAATAGAAATCGTCTATTATTGAGTCTGAATCGATATTTTCTGCAAGATCTTTTTCAATGTATAGAGCCATAGAATCTGCCAAAAAATTATCCCCCATTTTGTTACGAAGTGCAGATTTAATAAGCTTCATAGCTGAAAATGTTCGTTCTGTAGTTGCTGTGGAAACAGGTAGAGTCAAAACAAGACGAATCAACCTATCAATAAGATAGTAATCTTGTGACCTCTATTCTTCAACCAAACCTCGGCATAATTCAGAAATTGTAGAGATTTTCTGAAATTTTTGATGACAAAGTATATCACGCTCAAAATGTTGCAACTGAGATCTCAAGGAATGCATATCTTGTTTAGTGAAATCATCGGGATAAAATTTATCCGCAAGTCTGCAAATATCATCAATTTTAAATAATTTAAAACCATCCTTAGGATCCAAGGCTGAGCTAAGGTTAAGGAGTTCCACTGCCCCATCGTTGAATCTACTATTCAACTCCATCAATTGACGATCTATTACTCCATTAAATATACCAATGCGATAATAATGCTCAGCTGTGATGTCATGAACAGATTCCTTACAAGAACGAACCCCTTTAAAGCTAGCACTCATCTCAGGTATTTCAATGTCATGAGCTCTACATACTGACTCTACATGCATAATGAGAGTATCCCAACCATCTTGTCTCAAAGTCTGAAGAAGTGCTTTTGTACTTGAAACAAAATTCATAGCACTTAAAATGTCTACCGATTTGGATTGCAAGGCTTTACAAAGCAAATCAGTTATTCTCATAATTTTGTGCATTAAATTCAAGATAAATATGAATTCAAAAGACTTCATTGCAATTAAAGCACCATCGGCCTCCCCACGTATCAACGGTGTGGAACCCTCCTCAATCAAGCTTTGTAGAACTGTACATGTTGCACCATACATATCTACCAAGCTGCAAATATGATCAAAATGAGAACTCCAACGGGTAGCTCCAGCTCGACTCAAAGTGCCAATTTGGTTAGCACCTCTACTAGTCACACGTTCACCGGTTGCAACCATATGAGCAATTTCAATAGCTTGGGTAGATTGTAACTCATCATGACGTTTGGGAGAAGCAGTAAGAAAATTGACGAGACAAGTTAACTTTGAAAAAAATTGCCACACATTAAACTCATCTTGAGCAGCCGCAACTAATGCTAGTTGAAGTCGGTGGGCAAAGCAATGTATGTAATATGCATATGGACAATCCTTAAGAAATAAGGCTCGCAATCCATTCCATGCACCACGCATATTGCTTGCACCATCATACCCTTGACCACGCATATTCTGAGTTTGTAGATTGTAATGAGAGAGGACATTGGATATCCCTTGTTTAAGAGTTACTGCTGTGGTGTCTGAAACATGTACAATCTGAAAAAAAAGCTCTCGCAAGAAACCATTAACATCAACAAATTTCAAGATAATGGCCATTTGCTCGCTATTAGGTTCATCTTTTGCTTCATCAACTAGAATTGAAAATTTGGCATCCCCAATTTCTTCACGGATCTTATTTCTCACTTTGTTAGCAAAAATATGCAATAGCTCCTTTTGAATTGTTGGTGAGGTGTACTTTGCATTTTGTGGAGCATTTTGAAGGACAACATTATTAATATCATCATTCAAGCTTCCCATTAACTTTATCAATTCAATGAAATTCCCTCGATTTTTGGAATCAACAGATTCATCATGACCTCTTAAAGCACATGCTTGATTGACAAGCCATCGAATGCTCGTAATTGTAGCGGTCAATCGTAACCTATTCTTTTGAACTTCTTCTAAAGATTGTACATCAAATAATTTGTCAATATGTTGAGTAACTTTTATTAAAGCATCCTTGGATTTCATAGCATTGTTATGTGGCGAAATGGGACCTCCTACATGCTTCAAAAAGGCACATCTAACACCATCATTAACCCTCTTCCAACTGTTAAACCCTTGAATAGTAAAGAAGGGCCGGTTTGATGTTTCGTTTTCAAAAAGAAAGCATGGAAAACAAAACACTGCATCCTTGCTAGGAGAATACTCTAACCAAGGAAATTTTTTGAACCAAGAGTATTGAAATCGACGACTTTGGTTTCCATCCTTGGATGCTTGATATTTCATGAGATTAGGTTGATATGGCCCCTTCTCAATGTACTTTTGTCTAATCGCATCCCGTTGATTAACAGGATGTTTCCATATCGGAATACGTTTCCCCAGATCCCGTTCAAAAGATGTATTATCAAATTCAACTCTTTGAGATTTAGAAGGAGGCTGCTCAATAGGAGGAGGATGGACATTTGATGGAGAAGGTGTATCATGTTGCTTTAATATATTATCACTTGGTTTAAAGAAAGAAAGTAGTGTTTTTCTTTTCTTGCCTTCTTGATGTGCCATTATATTAATAACCTAAAAAAGTAAGATTTATACAAAAATTAATATACTATAAAATAAATTAATTAAAATGTGATAATGTGACATTCATGTTTTTATTTTTTTCAATAATACGCAGAATAAATATATAAAATCAAAATCAACAATTAATCAATCAATCAATCACAAAGGGTTTTCAATTGGTTCACCCCCATCCTCTTACAACCATACTACAACAATCAATCACAAAGAGGGTTTTCAATTGGCTCACCCCGAACCTCCTACAACCATACTACAACAATCAATCACAAAAAGGGTTTTCAATTGGCTCACCCTTAACCTCCTATCATCACTACATATATATCAATAGGTAGTATCTAATTTAATTAACAGCATGAAGAATTCAAAATTGAATAATCAAAATGAATAATAAAATCAATTGGCCACATACCTTTTTTTTGAAGCAAGCTATTCCCCAATCCGGCAATCCCAAGCATTTAACTTCAAAGATAGTGTATTTCACTCATTCACCCTAAAATCAAAATTAACAAAACCCTAAAATCAATAATATTTAAAATAGAAAATTGATTAATTCTAAAACCCTAAAATAAAATTTCTATTTTAAACATTTTCCATCTTATAATAAGATAATAAAAGTATAATCATAGATTCATAATAATAAATCAAGAAAAAACAAAACAAAAAATATATAAAAACACATTACCATAAGAGTATAAGACAAGAACTTGTGGTCCCGTGTGATGAGTGCAAAGAAAAGTGGTCCCCTGTGTCCTGTACAATCACGCGTTTGTGAGAGAGTCAGAGAGAGAGAGAGAGATAAAGAGAGAGATAGAGAGAGTGGAGGGGGACTGCCGAGAGAGAGAGAGACAGAGCCTAGTATTAGTTGTTTGGGGACTGCTAGTTGAAGTCGGTGGGGTGGGTGCCTGTGTGGGGGAGAGGGATAGCCAAAGTGGGGTTATGAATGTAAGTGTGGGCTGGGTAATATCTCATGAGTGTGGGCTGATTTGGGTTACTTATAATGTGGGCTGAATTTGGGTTTTTTATGAATGTGGGCTGATTTTTTTGGGGCATAGTATAAGCATAGTATAGAAAATTTTTGGGCAGTTTGGGGCGGGCTACAGCCCTCCCCAGCCCAAACATGCCTCCGCCCATGGCCGTCGTGATATTGTGTTTAGAACAAAAACAAGGGAAATGGCGGTCCATCTAAGGCAATTTTGATTTTTGATTATTTACATTATTATAAACAGTTATACAAATATTTCTTTCACATTGCCGTCATGTTGGGTATGCAGCCCCACTAGTTGGTTCTAGGATAGTAAATCAAACAAGCTGAATTGAGCAGTAGATAAATTAGAGAGTTCAAATGAAAAAAATTTGAACTTGATCCGTTTATCTTATCAGCGAGTTTGAACATGCCTTCCATTGACTAGATCTCAAGTAATTTGGTTATTTAAAATATTAGTGAGTATATCGAGATATTTAATACTAAATTGAGCTTGATTCTATATATGGCTTGATAAATTAATGAGTTCAAAAAATAAGACTTGAGTTTAACTCAGTTCAAAAAATAAGAGGTAGTTGTAAGTATAGCTGTTAAATGGTTCACGGTTAGTATATATCATCAAGGGTTCAAATCTCACGGGATCTCAAGGGAGGGTGCTGTGAGAGAAATATGGGAGGTGGTCATTTTGTTAATTTAATGAGGGCATAAATGTATTTTTGTTAATTTAACAAGGGTTGTGTGGTCATTTAACTTCAATTAATGCTTGTGGTCAATAGAAAAAAAAAATTAGGACATTTTGGTAATTTTGCATGTCCTAAACAGCAATAAGGGCAGAATTGGCATTTTCAGAAAATTAGAGGATGACGACAGCATTTCCCGTTACTTTTCTAACGGAAAGTGTAACAGAGGGGAGGTGTCTGCAAAAAGCATCAAACCTCAGGGGGCGGGTTGGAATTTGCTGAAACTGAGGGGAGGTCCGTGCATTTTACCCTTAAAAAAAAAATAACTTTAGGCCTATTTATATAAAAGGTCGTGTTCCCCTTACCAATTTTTTTTTTATCATTATTCCTACCATCCATTTTTAAAACACTAGTGTCAATTTAATATTTTGAGAAACCAACCGTAGGATTAGATACATTTTTTTATGTATATCATGTATGCAAAAAATCACAGTAATCCAACAGTTGGTTTTTGAATTATGTAACTGTGAAAAATTATTATAATTAGAAACATTGCAGCTTTTTATAGTGAGATATTTTAAAATCTGACCGTTGGATAAATGTGATTTTTGGCATATATGACTTGTATAAGAAGAGTATCTAATCCAATGGTCGATTTCTCAAAATATTCAACCGACATTTGTGATTTGAAAATGGATGGTAAAAATAATGGTAAAAAAAATAGTAAAAGAAAATTAAACAACAATATAATAATATATTTAGTTCATATATAAAATTATAAATTATAAAATTAATTTTTATGTCAAGTTATTTAAAATATAAACGCAGGTCTTGGTTGTAAATCATACCTGACCTTATTTAAAATATAAAAGCAAGTTATTTTAATAACATAAAAGCAATATATTTAAAATATAAAAGCAAGATATTTATAAAGACCCATACGCCATGCCTCACTTTGAGTTTGAGAATGAGAAGAGACTACAGGCCAAAGGGAAGCTCAAGTGCTCCGGTGCTCAAGAGAAACAGAGTCGTAAAGAGCGGCAGCTTACCAGCGCACGAAGACCACCCCAGCTTGCCGGTGCCACCCACGAAAACCTCCAGATCAGCTCGTCTGCACTAGCCACAAAGACCTCCAACCTCCTTTTCTTGTCGGCAATCTCCCTTTCTTGTCAACAGCTCACCGACGCACGTAAACCACCATTTCTCGCTGGCGCAACCCACGAAGACCTCCAGATCAGCTCGCTGGCGCTAGCCATGGAATCTGATTTTCTTTTGGAGCTTTCGTTATTTTCAAAATCTGCAACTTTTGTATAATTGGTAAAGTCTCGTTCATCTCGGACGATATCTCGGCCGAGACGAGTCGAGAAGCCGAGATCTCGACAACTTGTCTCGGTCGAGATATCATCCGAGATGAACGAGTCTTCTTCTCCTCACCATGTTCTTCAACTTGGGATGAATTCTCGTCCAGGTGAGCTCCGAGACCTAGTTGACTCATCCGAGTCATCTCGGACTCGCCCGATACTTTGAACCATGCCCTCCGCCTTGTCGAGCCTCTTGTCCTACCCTCCAATCCTCATGTTCCCTCTTAACCTTGTGAAGTAAGGTAGGTCGACCTCAGCTCTAGGTCAACATAGTCCCCTTGCTGTCCAGATACTAAGCTCAAAGCTGAGCCCCCGGAGATCTTGCCATCAATCCCGGCAAACTTAGTCTTTTGGGTTTGTCCTTTAAAGGGGCCAAAGATGGCGTGTACGCCTATAACTTCTACCCCAGGGAGTAGGCATCCTAGCCATTGGGGCATCTACCAAGAGGTAAGCATCTCTGCCGAGATGGGAGGCCTCGGCAAAGGAGAGTGACCAAGGTCAGTGCAGGACTTAGTAGGGTCGACCCTAAGGTCGGTCGTAATGAGTTTAGTCATGATGTTGTTTTCATGAAGAGGTTGGCCATGAGGTCGATTTGTTAAAGGGGTCGAAGATGAAGTCGCCCTCATGGCAAGGTCGACCGTGAGGTTGACCCTAATGGTGAGATACCAAAGGTGAGGTTGATTGTTGATGTCACCTTCGCGGGGAGGTCGACCGCGAGGTCGATCTTGATGATAAAGTCAAAGGTGAGGTCGCCCGCCTGACAAGGTCGACGGTGGGGTCGCTGGTGAAACCGATATCTTGGGTGGTGTCGACCCTGAGGTCGACGTTACAGTGAGGTCGACCAGCGAGCATTCGTGGCGCCCTCGTGGCATAAGGTCGACCCCCTGGGCTCCATGTATGAACAAGTTTAAATTTAAATTAAGAGACATTATCTCCCAATCTTATCGGTGGTTATTTTAAAAGCCTCTCTCCTATGATCAGGTAGACAATATAACAGACAAAAAAAATACACTATCATTCTGTGATATTTTCTCTCTAAAAGGTTCTCTCCATTAGAGCTATTCCAAGCTTTTTTTGGATTTAGGTCGTGAATTTTGTTGGTGACTCTTGTAGCCAACCCAATATCTCACAAGTGAAGACTACACGAGGGTTTGGAGGCCGTGATAGAGGGCTAGTAACAAGTCAGCATATCAGATCCAGGTTCTTCCGCAACGATGGTACATTTCGAACTTGAAATTACATGCTATGTGCTGTATTTTAATGCATGCTATGTATAATACGTGTTCAATAATTGTTGACATTGGTATCAGAGCCCTAGTCTGGCTTGATTTGCCCTTGTGCCATGTTATTGGATTTTCTCTCTCTAAAAACACCATAGATGGACCTTTATATTTCATTTTTTGAAAATATGTTTTCCATTCGAAATTTTTATATGGTTTTGTTCCCCATGATTTAAGGAACATTCCTGCAAATTTTGAGGTTCAATGGAGTTGTGGTTGAGGAGAAAAATGAAACCCTATTCACGTTTTAGGCGAGGTTCCAATACCCATAATTTATGAATTTGTTTGAAAATTAATCAATAACTATACTCTTAGTCTACCTCTTTTGGGAGATGATTATGAGCATAGCGATTTTTCGATCCCAATGCGTAAAAAAGGATAATATTTATTGATTGAATTTTTTAATAAATAGAGGAGATATGTACAATAAATAATATTGAAAATCTCGCGTTTATGAATGTAGAAATGGCAGCCAAGAACGTTGTTGCTGACCTAGTTAGGGGTGACAAACTTACTAGCCCAAACTATGACATCTGGCATAAAAAGGTTCAATATCTTCTTAATGAGCAAGAGCTCCTGGATTTTGTGACCAGTAAGATGTCCAAACCTGATGAACGGCAAATGGCCCAACACCGTCGTGATATGGAGGTCTACCAGAATTGGTACAAAAAGGACTGTAGTGCGCGCTTTATCATGTTGAGAAGCATGCATGATGACCTTATTGGTGAATATGAGACTTGCCTAACTGCCAAAGACATATGGGACCAGCTTCAAGTTTAATTTTGGAGGCACTTCCACCACTAGACTAAGGAGCTTAGTGCTCAAGTTTGAGGTGTATTGTAAGGACCCTAAGCACACGATAACTGAGCATCTTCGATAGATGTCTGGCATGATTTGTGACCTGAAAGCTGCTGGAAATGTCCTTACTGATGAGCAGCAGGTGCAAGCTGTTATTCGACCTCTGCCTGATTCATGGAACATGAAATAAATTTTGACCCATAATAAGAATATCAAGAATTTTTCTGATATTTCTCACCATGTGGAACTAGAAAGGGAGCGCCAAGAGGCGACAAAATCTGGGCTTTGCATGAGCTTTAAAATGGTGGTCTCCGATATTCGTTTTGATCCCCGATTTGGTGTCACACGCGTGCATGCGTAGTGAGACGCAACTGAGCTTTGTACGCACTGTCTTCTTCTTCCTTAAAACTTAGCGTTTTGAACCATAAAAATCAATGTAACTGGGTCTTTCGGGGATTAAATCACTTTCTATAGTGCACAGAAAAATCTGTGCGACCTACTATTTTAAAGCTCATTGAACAAGGATCATTTCTGTACCAATTATTTTAGCCCATGCAAAGTCTAAGTCTCTCCAAAAAGGGCTCAAAGTTTTGGGTTTTGGGAAAAAACGTGACTAGGGTTTGATTTTTCTCATCAACCACAACTCCATTGAACCTCAAAATTTGTAGGCATGTTCCTTACATCATGGGGAACAAAACCATATAAAAATTTCGAATGGAAAACATATTTTCAAAAAATGAAATTTAAAGGTCCATCTATGGTGTTTTTAGAGAGAGAAAATCCAATAACATGGCACAATGGCGAATCAAGCCAGACTAGGGCTCTGATACCAATGTCAACATGTTTTGAACACGTATTATACATAGCATGCATTAAAATACAACACATAGCATGTAGTTTCAAGTTCGAAATGTACCTTTATTGCAGAAGAACCCGGATCCGGTATGCTGACTTGTTACTAGCCCTCTGTCATGGCCTCCAAACCCTCGTGTAGCCTTCACTTGTGAGATATTGGGTTGGCTACAAGAGTTACCAACAAAATCCACAACCCAAATCCAAAAAAGCTTGGAATAGCTCTAATGAAGAGAACCTTTTAGAGAGAGAAAATATCACAGGATGACAATGTATTTTTTTGTCTGTTATATTGTATATCTAATCATAGGAGAGAGGCTTTTAAAATAACCACCAATAAGATTAGGAGATAATATCTCCTAATTTAAGTTTAAACCAATATTTAAATTTAAACTTATCAACTGATCCTATCCCTTTTGTGGGTGGATCCAAATACCCGCCCCGCCCCGCCCCGACCCGAAACGTAATTCGTTAACAGAGAGCATGACAGAGGGTTGGTACTTGGAAAAGGTTCTTTCTACTCTTCTTATTAGAGAGGGGTAGAGGGGATTGGGCATCCTGCAATTACAGGCATAGGAGAGACAATTCCTAATTATTGTCTTTGGGGACCTCGGGTTATTCTCTCTTTTCTCCTACTTTTACTATGTATCTCTCACTTGTTGCATTGCGTATTTATCCTCCCAGTCAGAACCTTGGTGCGAGTTTAACTTACAAACACATAACAATATTATAATTTATGTATTACTTATTCTAGGACTGAAAAAGATGCAGTTTGCAGAAAAGTAAAATGACCAGAAAATAACAGCCAAAATAAGCTCATTCAGCGTTTATAAATACAGCTTTATAACCATACCTGTACTGGATTCATCAAGACTCTAGATTCCAAAATATAGAATAAGTTGCATCAATAACTACTACTTAAGAAGATTGGCGTATGAATGTATGATAAATACTGCAACTTTTCCCTTTGTAATATTAATCAAATAACAGGTTAACAGAGACAAAATGATGTCTCTTTCCTCTTCAAAGTTACCTACTATAAACCAAAGCAAATATTATCTCCACCATTCGTACCTCACTAAGTTGAATCATTTATCCCACTAAGTTGAATCATCTTAGCCTTAGTAACTTTACTGGGAATAAAACTGAAGAATTAAGGCAGAATGAATACCAAGCTAGCATAAATTGGATTGCTTTTGGCTTCAAAGGCGGAGTAGCATAGGTGACTTGGTCAAATAATTTTTAATTGGGAAGCACACTTGCTGCGTGGGGAATAAAAGGAGGTTGGCCATCAATTTCAAATCTGGCACATATAGAAATGGAAGGAAATGAAGGAAAACTCATCTCCAGAAACAAAATTTTGCCACTTAAATTTGAGGAATTAGGTCCAGCATGCATCCATCTGAATGTACACCAAGATAAAAGCAGTGCATGTAGCCGGCTATCATATCATCCAGCCAACCAGCACCTCAAACTCAATATTACCTTTTAGGGGAAAACAAATCAACAATGAACATATGAAAAATTTAGCATCAATAAACCTTATTAATATCAATAAGAAAAACCTAGCAACCCCCATCTCCAAAAATATCTCTTCTTGGATTGCAGTGGTTATAGCAACAGCTTCCTGCATAATGTAAAATTAAATTCAGGAAAAAGAAAAGGGGAAAAAAAGAAAAAAGAAAAGAAGAGCAACAAAGGGATAAAATAAGTCCAACAAGGGAAATACCACTTAACAGGAGCAGTGATCTTCAAAGATAAGTTCCACAGTAAAAAGTTCACATATAATATATATTTTAATCATCTGTTGTTATATGATTCAGTCATCCGCTGTTACTATAACTCTCACAACTTAAATTGGGGAGGCTCTCACAACCATGTGGATTTAAAATTTGGATCAAAATACCAAAACCAACCATCCCTAAACTTAAAGAAAATTAAAAGGGAAAGATAGGATCTTTTCCTCCGACAACAAATTGATGTGGGGCACTTTAAAATTCTGCACTACAACTTAGGATTAGGGTGGGTTGCAGCAAAATAGTTTAAGCATGATTTGGGATGGATAGAACAGGACTGTGGTTGGACAATTAAGGGTTTTTTGGGAGTAGTTTTGACATTTTAAGGCGTGGCTATGTTTTGGAGATTAAAACGGCAAAGCAATACAATTTTAAAGACATTGAGAGAAAATAAGGAGAGGTGATAGGGTTAGGTTTGCAGCAAAATAGTTTAAGTGTGATTTGGGATTGACAGATTAGGGCTGTGGTTGGACAACTAAGGGTTTTTTGGGAATAGTTTTGATATTTTAAAGTGTGGCTATGTTTGGGAGATTAAAACAGCAAAACAATATAGTTTCAAAGAAATTGAGAAAAGAAAGAAAGAAAAGAGAAGGACAAGAAGAAGAATGATAAGAGAAAGAAAACAAAGAGGTGAAATATCTAGCCATTCACAACCATAAAACAAAGCTGGAAATTCTCTATTGAATATTCACTTTACGGAAAAAGATCAGAATACAACAAACTTTTATAATTGAAAAAATAAATAAATAAATAAATAATAAATAAAAACCAATCACAATAAGTCCTAAGATTTGAATCAAATGAATCCTAATCATACATTAAATTTTAAATTATAAAATTTGAAAAAAAAAATACCAATCATCTGCTTCAGTAGCATGATCTGATGAACAGTACCTCTACAATAACTTGCTACAGAACAACCACAGTGCCACTACAGTAGCACATTGCTGAAACCTAACTCGCTACATAATGACTACCAAACTTGAAGTATATAATTTAATACAAAAAACACCCCAAAGCACATAACCATGTGTTTTGATCATTCCAAAACAAACAATATCCCAAATAAACCCAACTATTCCTTTTGTTGCACAATGCTCTGCAACACCATTATATAGGTAAAAAGTACCAAAAATCATGAAAACTGAACATTTCTGTGATAATAGTCTTTTGCCAGGAGTCTAAGTCCCACTTTAGGCAACCAATCAGTCCTGGTTGAACTCAAAACAATTTATGACATTCTAAGATCTTAAAAATATTTTCCCTGTGACCAGCAATTTCTGATCAACTTACTCGGAACTGGTGAAACTCAAATGATCATGATAATTTGACATGGAAATAAGACTCTCAAGGTTTAACAAATAAAGTAGAATAAAAAATATTTTGTATGATGCCAAGATTCAGACTGTAAAATGGAAAAATATTTATCAGAACATTGAAAACAATACTGAATCCAAAAGCTTTTCATAATATTATCAAAGATTAAAATCTTGTTCATATGATGAATACTTTTACCTCCAAAACATTAAGTTTAGTTAGTTGTCAAATGTTTGCTTATTTATTCTCATAAATATATGACAAGATAAATGAAAATGTTTTCATGGGATGTAAGACCAAATAAGAGATCACCCACCAATTGATCTAACAATTATACTTTATAGCACCAACAATATTTTTTTTCCCCCTTTTTTTGCACTTCCCAATCTAAAATGGCCGAGTTTGAAACTTAGACGGACCAATATGCAGCCACGAACAGAAAATAAAAACTTCTATGTAGAACATGCAATGTGTTGCTCCTATATTATGTGATCTTCAGGACATCAAACAGAAGCTCAGTGCAGTCAAGGGGCCTAAAAAATTCTACATTATCTCATTTAGATTATTCTAATAAAAGGTTGAAATTGATTAATGTCAGTGCATGGTGGATTCCCAAAGACGTCTCCAACTATCTAATCTTGTTGGTTCATGGTCAGGAACGTATAGTTGCTGTTTCATGCCAATGCGCCAAGTCTAACTATAGTGCAGAGGAACGGACCCACATTCCAAGCAACACTCAGTCTCATGCTCCTATCATATTCGTACTTGGACATTGCATTACCTCAAACTGGCTGCCAACAATGTAGTGCTTAATGCAGTAATGCCGATGGTAGATGATCTAAATTTATACAGAGCAACTGTTATTAAAATTTTAATGCCGTTTCTCCATCATTAAGTAAACATTACTAAAATCTTCACTTTCTTGCTTCCTACACACAAATAGGTGCAACTGACCCAGTAAGCAGGTCCAAACTCCCCAACTCACGTAAAAGCATACATGTTAATATATGCAAACAGAAATCTAAAATGACAATTTTAACCATCCTCCCACATTAGCACAACTATACACATCTAAGAATACCCAAAGCATGTAGTCCCAACATGCATTTTCTATTTTTCACCTCTCAATCTAATGCCCATCAAATAATTTTACCCAAATTAAAAGCCTAGATATTCTGTAGCAAGTAGCAACATAGAACTATAAATTTTGTATAAGTCAAAGTAGCCATCAAAATTCAATTTCAGTACATAACTGATTTGATCTTATTAGAGAAACAAACTCAAATTAGCATTATCATTTATTTGATGGGCAATTTTTTACAGGTTCTGAACACAAGCCTCCGGTACAATGCAGAAGTGGCTTTAGCCTTTACCACCTAACTCTAAAGCCATCTTCCCCCAAACCCATTTGGGCCAAACTATAGACACTCAAATATCCTCGAAAGCAGATTTAGTTAATAAACTAAGCAAATTTTCTCAGACTGATGAATTTGAAGTATGACATCCTAATCCAGTAGAGCTAATATAAATAACAATATTACATCTTATAAAAATAAATTAAACGGTGATTGTAAGAGTTACATGAGTGATCAAGTAAAAGGGGATATTCACCTGCTTATCCTTCACAGCATCTGCAATCCGTTTTTTCACCTCTAAACATTATTGAAAAATAATAAACACGAAAAGAGAAATAATTAAAAAAAAAAAGAAGCTTATATTTATGGCGAGAGAGAAATTGAAGATAACAGAATCAAAGGGAAGAACGGCAAAGGAGGAAAAATGGAGTTGGAAAACTTACCAGGCTGAGAAGTGAGAAAAGAGAAGCGATTGAAGAGATGAAGCAACTGTTCTCTAGATAACATTCCCGAGCTCTGAGACTCTGTTGCAGCCGTAGATGACGCTGACAATGTGAATATCACCGTTGCGGTACCTCAACTCCTAATCCTCACCTTTAGTTTTAAGGAAAAATGATCAATAGGCCCCTGATTATGGTTTCTTTTATCACGAAGTCCAAAGTATGTGATTTTATACTGATAGGCTCCTCCAGGTCAAATTAGAAATCAATTATTAAGTATAGATTGTTTATAATACCCTTTCCTTATTTTAAGCTTGAATTTAGTTAAGATATTATTTCATGATTTATTGTGAATAGATAATTTAATATTTGAATAATCTCCTACGGATTAGGTAAGTGTGATATAGTTTTATTTTTGAATTTGAATTGTAATCATCCCCTCTGAAACAACCATGAAATGGCTGGTAAGAAGACGGGAAATGCTTATGGAGTAAAGGGCAAGGGAACAAATTAGTCAGAGGGAGGAAAGACGGGACCAAGTACCACCACTAATGCTACTCACACTACAAAATCCCTTCCATTAACTAAAGTTGTATCGACCGCTTTTCCAGGTACAGCTTCTATTGCTGAACCGCTTGAGCTGGCTTACGGCACTAGCCAAAGATGTTTTAGTTATGATTCGCTTGACCTGTACCCTGAAAGGAGTTGAATTCTATTCCCGAAGCTGATCTCAAAAGAAAAGCGTGATTTGTTTTTCAAAAAATGTTAGTTTTATTTTAGTTTTTACATGATTTATATGCATATTTATATATTGTTTCATTTGTGTATGAAAAATGTTTTTTTACAGAGATACTAGTATCTCTGTAAATTCCTTTTCCATATCATATTCAGTTCATTTTAATTATAGAAACATGGATAAAATCATGGGAATCATATCGTAGAAAGTTCCTTTAGGAAGACTGGGTTTATGCAATGTTGCACATGCATTATATTTTCCTTTCCTTATGCTGTATCGGACTAACAATGTGTCACGCTCATACAGAGTCATGACTCTGTGCACTGATCCAAGATTAATAAGCACGCCCACACAGAGTCACGACTCTGTGCAATGGTCCAATATGGTTTAAGCACGCCCACAATGATTCATGACTCTGTGTAATTTTTCAAACTTAAAAATCACACTCACAATGAGTCACGACTTTGAGTTATGGTTCAAACTTAAAAATCACTCCCACAATGTGTCAATTTATACTCAATAGTCTTTTATATAAAGAGTCACGCCCACAATGAGGCATGACTCAGATTAATGTGTAAAGAATTTGCCAAATGTAGAACAATAAGTTCACAATGAGTCATATGTTTTGACTCGGCCCAAACAGAGTCATGTATATATGATTTAAATTTATCTTGATATAATCCCTTGATTTTAGGGAAGTTGATTAGGATGGACTTTCCTTTGTAAATGAGTTTCAATATTTGAAATATTCCTTTATTCATGGAGATAATATTGAATAATAATCTGTTAGTTGATTTTCTGATAATATTGGATAATATTGGATAATATCCTGTTAATGATATAATCCCTTGATTTTAAGGAAATTGATTAGGATGAACTTTCCTTTGTAAATGAGTTTCAATATTTGAAATATTCCTTGATTCATGGAGATAATATTGAATAATATTCTGTTAAGTTGATTTTCTAATAATATTGGATAATATCCTGTTAATGAAAGGGTATTTTCGTCTATTTTAATAAACTTTCACATATACAAGTATCATAAAAAAAGACAGGGACTTATTGGTATAGCACTCTTATACCAAGGGCCTATTGGTATAAACCCCTAGTTTTAAACCCCTGACTATATATATGACGCCTTCACCACCTCAGTTTTCACTTTTTCCTGGAAGATAAATGTTGTTTTAAGAAATGGGTTTCTGAATATGAGGTCAGGAAACGACCCCGTCAAGCTATGCCCTACCAAAACGATTTCTCTTTCTCTCTCTCTTTCTCAATACTGCTCCGGGGCTTTCCTTCCTCAGAAGAGGAAAACCCTCTTTCCTTCCTGTGTGTTTGGTATGATGGATGGAAAAGTGGTTTTCTTCCTTCCATGTGTTTGGTAAATTGGGAGGAGGGAAATGAAGTAAAGCACCTAAATTACAATTATACCTCCACATATATTTAACTAAAATGACATTATACTACTAAATTCTAATAACCATTAAAAAGATTCAGTTATAAGTTCATAATTGAGAAATGATAATTATATAAGTGGGTCTCTGATGAAAAATTTTTTTAAATTACTTTTTGTCAGAAAAATAAATTCTAATATTTATGAAATTCTCTTTCTCAGCTCCTTCCTTGGAAAGGCTGAGGAGGTTAAACCAAAAAACTGATGTTAAAATGGTCTTTTCAAAGCTCACATAAGCTGATCTCCACTTTTCCTTCCACTTTCCGCCCAAAATTGGGCGAATTGAATACCTCCCTTTTTCCCCCCACTTTTCCCTCCATTTTTCCCTTCCCTCCATACCAAACATGTCTCAAATCTCTCTTCCCTCCACTTTTCCCTCCTCCCTTTCCCTCCCACTTTTCCCTCGTAACAAACAGGTCATACGTGTTTGCAAAGCAAAACAATAAAAATTACATTTTGTCATATTTTATTTCTTGGGTTAAAACATCAAAACATCAACTCAAAAAATAGAAAAACCAACAACTCCAAACAGTAAGATGGAAAGACCCAAAAAAAAAAAAGCAAATAAAAAAAGGGAAACAGTAGAACAATCCCAGAACCCCTAGCAAAGTAGCAATCATATGTGCCTCCTCCACCTCATCCTTTTTAGCTAGGGATGTCGGCGCGGCAAGGCGGGGCGGGACGGGTTTTCCCATCGGGGTTTAAGAAACTAATTAAAATATTTTTTAAACTTCAATTTTATTTTATTTTGGAATGAACCCTAACCATAATCTCAACAAATTTTGATTTCTATGTTGAATTATATAGGTATTTGTAGTTAAAATATATATTTATACACACTAACTTGGTGTAAATAATAGAAAAAAATAGAAATGATAAAAATCTTAAAACACTAAATATTGTGAATAAATGGAAAATATTTTAGTATAATTATATATACATAGATATTCGGGATGGGACGGCTTGGAGAAGTCATATCTCATTCCCGTCCCAAACCCTATAGGATTTTTAATTTTTTTTCCCAAACCCTATAGGGTTTTCAAATCTATTTCCCAAACCTTTCCCAATAGGGTAAGGGCGGGACGGGGTGGGGCGGGTTACCCTTTTAACCCATCCCATTGACATCCCTACTACCCATCAACACACAGGTATGATGCATTCACTACATCTAGGGTCTCACCTAACCACTATATACAATGCATGAATCCCTATTTGGATCTACTAATGAGCTCTGATACCATTTTGTAACGCCCCAACCTAACAATCATACCAACATTTCCGGATATGTCAACACGTGTCAAGATAGAGGTACAACCTGACATGCTCATTCATATATCCTCACGAGAGTCAAGAAATATATGCATAATTAACAATATGAAATGTTATGCTCATACAAATGTCTCAAACGTCTTATACAATAATAATAAATCAAATTATAATAATGCCAACATCCCTAGCAAGTAGGCTATGCCACAAACAATGGCAAATCCCAATATCAAGAAAATATAAATATTACACATCTCATTATTATGCAGGTCCAATGCAGAATCTACCATGCAGTCATCTAACAACCCTTGAACAGAAGCTTGTCACAAATGAAGGATACAACCCCCAAGCTAACCTGTAATCTGCTGCATAAAAGCAGGGGTGAGCTTCCACTTATTCAGTAGGAATAAGATAACTTCTACCAATAACAATAATACAGTGATACATGGAATATTTTAAATAAAAGCAGTTTCTATAACGTTTATAAAACAATAGATAATGTAGTTATAAACTTGTGTGGTCTTTAAATGAAAAACAATTAATCAAACTGCTCCATATATCAAAGATCCATCTTATGTGTATCATCATATCATCAAATCAAAAACCAGGCTCGTGAGCGTCTTACAAGTTACTGGTTCTTGGCTAACAAGCCACCGATACCAGCGTCACCAAAACTGACCACTACGGGATCTAACCTCTGGAGGGTACCGATTGTTACCTTGCACGGTCAACGGTCGAGCCACTACGGGGTTATAAACTTCGGATCCGCACTAAGGCTCCACCCAGAACCATGGACCCTTATAAAGAAACCTCCCTGTGATACAAACTGAGCCAAGACCATGCATACCAGCAAGAATATATATACATTCAAACCAATTTCCAAAGCGAGCAGGTAAAGCTACAACTAAGTGGCGTATAAACATATCAAGGCATTTTTCTAAAATCATTGATAATCCATCATCATTTTTAGAAAACAGTTCTTAAGACAAAACCATATTTCTAGTGTAGATATATCATAATACATGAATATCGTATTTATTTCCAAACCTTCAGTTCAATCCAAAATCAAGGGAACAACGAGTTAAAATATCTCATCATCCTTTTCAGTTGTAATCCAGTTCAGAAAAACAGGCATACGTACTGTCCCAAACATTGAATTTTCACTTAATTCCTTCCTCTAAAAATCACTCAACTTTCATAGCTTTAGGCCCAAATCTGAAATCAAAATCCTGATGCAGCCTAAACACATCAATTTATTGTTAGTATCTATTATTTTTAAGTGTTTTTGTCTTTTAACTCGTCTTACAGATTCTTAACTTTAGGTTTTTTTGCCTATGTTAGTTAGAAGCCAATATATAAATAAGTGGGTTAGAGATTGGAAAATCAGTTTTAGATGTTATTTTGTTAATTTCCATATTGCTCTCTATTTGTTGCTGTTTTTACTAATTTTCTGTAAAATCTTCAATAGTAGTTCAATTCCTCTTAATTCTTGGTTGATTTGAGGATTGATAGTCATCATTCAGTATTAGAGCACATATTTGATCCTCTTTCTCCACTGATTTGAGCATCTATGAATGAATATAGATATATAAACCCTAATTCCTTGATTCTCTTCGTTAAAACATTAGAAATTGAAACCTAGGATTCAGCTCCTTAAATTCACTCTTCCTTTGTGATTTTGTACATTTAAGATAAGACTATATATGTCCTAGGGGTGATCGACAACTAGTGAAAGCTTAAATCACAGCTTTGTTCTTGACATTCTTTGTTGGGGACAACATTATTGGAAAATCCAAGCGGAAGCATATTTTTTTGTTTAAAAAAAAAATTATGCACAATTCACATAAAATCACATGGCTTATAAGTCTGTAAGACTAGTGTTTCTTACTTCTAGGGCTTGGTGAAACCCTTTGGAGAAGAAGAATGTTCGATTTAGATTACAAAAATCTTCATCTAAATATGTGAAGCATGCATACACTTATAAACTTATAAAATATTGGATTAGAATTCAATTTGTCACACAAACAACATTGAAGCATGCATACACTTGGCGCGTGTTAGCAGTATTAATGGCTATGTGCCCAATCTTGATTCTCATGAGTTTCTAGATAACAGCCCTAGTCTCATAGTCGCGGCATCATGGCCACCCTCTTTAATTTTAGGCGAGTCCTCCAAGGGTACATGTGAAAAGTGATGTAATGGAAGTTCCAACTCTGCTACCATAAGATTAGATCTGCTAATCAGGTCTGCTACTGTCTCGAGAGCATTGTTAAGCTTGTTGGAGCCGGTTAGGAATGAATGGGGAGTGGCCACGGGGATCGTGGGGGATTTCTCCGGGTAATTGGACGAGTGTGGGAGTCCGGGCTCCCACAAGGACAATGCATCAAGTCTTGCCTCTCGGATTAAAGAGACTGATGCTTACGAAATCGAGAGCTTCTATAAGAAATACTATGAACACTGTGGGAGCCCAAAATTACACGCACACTCGGTTACACGAATGAGGCTTCGCAAGGCTGACGCGTGGCCACCCCCCGTCCATTTTCCACTGCCTCAGCACCTTTTCTTGTGCACCACTCAAAGGATAAGGCCCCCCTTCCCCCAATAAAGCTTTGTCAGGCTTTATTGGGAGGACCAAGCCTTTAAGGCTAGGGGACAAGGATAGCTCGCTGGCCAAACCGCCTCAATGGGATATTTCACAAATATCCCACCTATTTAAGGAGGTCTCCTCCACAATACCAAGGTACGCTCACTCAGACCAGCTCCTCTCATTCCATATACAACCATGCCTTATACTAACTTTGGCATCGGAGGGTCTTTGGCAGGCCCCACACCGGGGTTCAGCTCCACAAATAGCTCCCCAGCTCTGAATCCAGCTCTGCAACCAGCTCCGCAACCAGCTCCCTAGCTCAGAATCCAGCTCCACAACCGCTGGCCCGACAGATTCATCCTCATAGATGAAGGAATAGAGGAAGGGAACATGTTAAATATCATTTATAAAGGTGGTGCAAGCTTACCAAAAATCTGGTCTACCACATTGGCGCCTTCTGTGGGAAAGTCGTTTACTAAAAGCCATGACTGTTCTTCCCTTCTTCTATTTTTATCCATAAAGAGAGTTGCAAAAATTGTTGCAGTTCGCAGCTTGCAGCTCCCCAGAGGGAGCATGAGTTCTTTTCGTCTAAACGGATGAACTGCTACTCAGATAAGTTCTTGACTGCTTTTATTTGTGGTTTGATATAAACTCTGAACACTTTCGTGAGCACAATCAGACGTATATTTATCATACTAGCTTGATGCACGTTGAACATCCTCTCATGATATAAATCAGTATCATCTTATCTGCTCTTAAACAGCTCACATCGCTTGAGAAACTTCTGATTTTATATATAAATTGTGTATCTTCATGCATGGTGATATCCTAAGCTGGCTTTGCCAACCACTCTACATTGTATATCAAGACCAGCCACCGCCATACTTAAATACTGGTGTGCGCCTTTGCAAGGTCCGACCGATAAGCATAGTCAAATCTGACGTTAAAGCTCTGTCCTCTGAACCATCACCGACGTTTTTTGGCCCAAAAAAAATCTTGCCATTTATTGCAATTTTGTCAGAAAATTTTGTAGTACAATCACTCAAACATACCGTCATTTGCTTTATATTTAAAAATATTATTTCATATAATATTTTCCGTCAAAAGCGTAGCTCGCCTGCTTGGCAAAACAAACTGGTTTACAAAATATAAAAAATCTATTGACATGAATTTGCATGCATGGTCCTGCCACCCACGTGATGTGCAAAGTCTATTTGCTTTAAAATTTTGTTTTTACTTACATATTGCCATCTTTTTCATTTGGTGGGCCCATAACTTGCCTCATGTCTACATCAAGTCAAACCTTCTCTTAGCATGGAAAGCTTTTTTGACATAAAAGCAAAGCTTGCCTCGCCTAATGTGCAAACAATTTATGCAGCAAGCATAAATGCCTTTTTCACTTATCTTTATGAGTGGCAGGCCACTTTTCTTAAAACTTGTGCACACCCTTCAAAGTTACACACGGCCTTCATACAAAGTTAGACACGTTTCACCCATGAAGGAAAATAAAGTGCGTAAACTGGCTCACTTTTGCATATGGATTTTAAATCCAAAGCCTGTAACGAGCTCACCGTCTGCATCCAACTCAAGTGGTTTTTCGTAAATCGTGTGCACACTTGCACCTTTTCATGACAACAGCAATTTTTTATTAAATCTCTTAATATTATTTAAATTTTGTTAAAATTGCTGCTCCGCCAAAGCACCTCATTTTTTGGTGACACTCTTTACGAGTCTATTTCTTGGGATACTTGATATACATGTCAGTGCATAGGACACCTAGCCTATGAAAGCAAAATTACATGCGTGTTACAGACTTATTTTTTTTATTTGAGCATCCTGCCAATGCAGTTTTTTGAAATTCATGCACCTATTTGCACAGCCTTTTCTTTTTTCTGCCAAATTATTTTATTTAATTTCGCTCACATGCTATGCTGCCTCTCTTTCTATTTGTGAGGCCCGAGTTCAACACATTTTTGTGTCTATTTCACACATTACACTTTGCCACATAATAGATTTCCATGAGAAAAGTACCGAGTACGCGTACATGCAGAAATGCTCCGCCTTTGTCAAAATTGCATATATAGATTTCATATGCAGATTACTCTATAGCAGCTCCATCGCTGCGGAGATCAGCTCGGTGCAGCCCTCCCACTGCAGGCCCAAGCTTTGTAGCAGCTCCATCGCTGCGAAGACCAGCTCCGTGTAGTTCCACCATAGCGAGCTTTAACTCTATAGCAGCTCCTTCGCCACGGATATCAGCTCTGTAAACAGCCCCCCCGATGTGAGCCTTAACTCTGTAGCAGCTCCTTCGCTACGACGATCAACTCCGTCCAGTTGCTTCGCTGCAGGCCCTTCTCTATAGCAGCTCCATCGCTGAGAAAACCAGCTCCACGCCAGCTTCACCGCAGCGGGGATTCGCTCAACCTTAACTTAGCCAACAGCCCCATCGCATACCGGCAAAGCCCAAACATGTCAAGAGCTCTCAAGACCAACTGGGGGCAGCTACTTCGCAAAAAGCAAACGTTTCGGCCCTCACCAGCTTTCATCTGTCAAGCGCCAAAACGAGGGGCATGGGGGATAGCCCAACCACACTCGACAAGATGGTTTGGAGTATTATTAATCTAAGTAAACTGACATTTAGATTCTTATAAGCTCCATTATTCATTGTTTTTCTGCTATTTATCTTGCCTTGGACGAGATCACTTACTAATCCCATATAGACACATAAAATAAATAGCAGGCAATTTGGAAAATAGCTCCTTCACTGCAAATATCAGCTCCGCGCAGCTCCTTCGCTGCCAACACCAGCTTTGTAGCAACTCCATCACTGCAGATATCAGCTCCGTGCAGCTCCTTCGCTGCCAACACCAGTTTTATAGCAGCTCCTTCACTGCAGATATCAGCTCCGCGCAGCTCCTTCGCTGCCAACGCCAGCTTTATAGCAGCTCCTTCACTGCAGATATCAGCTCCGCACAGCTCCTTCGCTGCCAACGCCAGCTTTGTAGCAGCTCCATCACTGCAGATATCAACTATGTGCAGCTCCCTCGCTACGGACACTAGCTCCATGCAGCTCCCTTGTTGCGGACATCAGCTTTGTAAATAGCTCCATTTGCTCCGCCGAATAGCTAAATCATCTTAACACAGCTCACGGGAGGCATCCTTTACCTATTTCAAGGACTCTCATTATGCCCCCTAGCAGCTCCACCCGTATAGTAAGCAACTATTAAGCCGAATCAGGCATCTATTTTGCT